>PVJD01003052.1:0-176072 GCA_004026545.1 Mormoops blainvillei | reverse complement strand
ACACCTCTAGATCCTTCATTAGACTTGCCAACTTTTAACTTTTTGCCAAATTTGCTTTCTCTCTCTGTTTCTATTCACACGTATATGTGTGTATATATATAAAAATTTATTTTTATATTTCTGAACTATTTGTAAAGAAGTTTTAGATATCAGGACAACTTACCCCTATGTATTAGTTAAGAATAAGAATCTTCTTTTACATAACCATATGTTGTTACCACACCTTTAAAAATGAACAATAATTTCAGAATACCAAGTAATATGTAGTCCATATTTATATTTTCACAATTCTCCCAATATGGTCTTTTCTAAGTGACTTTAAAAAATACATGATTAAATAAAGTTCATTCACTCACTGAAGTTATGTCTCTCTTTCCCTAAAACAGTCCCCTGCCATCATCATCCCAACCCAATGTTTTTTCATGACATTAAAATTTTTCAAGTCTAGGTCATTTGAAAACCCCTGCTTATTTTCAAACGTGTGTGACAATGCTTGATTTTGCAGACTTATATTATAAAACTATTATAGGTTTTCAGAAGCACATGTATCAGTAACTGTAACAAATTTTTATTTGGGGCTATCGGTTAAACAGCAAAATCTCCAGTTGGGGCACCAGATGTTTTTACTGAGGGAAAAAGAAGCATTAAGAGCTTTTAAATCTTACATGATTACTTTGATCATACCATAGTGACATTTCATTCTCTGAAATATATTGTGAGGGTTTTCCTTCATATTATTCGATGAATCAGTTAGTATAGAACCGGTTTTAAAGACTTGAAAATGCAGCAACAGCCGAGAAGGATATTTTGAAGTTTGAAATGATCCCTATATAAATAGAACGGATCAGCATAACTTTGGGATAAAATTAGCCGACACTTTGTGGGCTCTCCAGCATGTGCCTGTTTGCTTGGTGCCGCTCTCCTGATAAATCACAACAAAGCTTTCGGAGGAAGAGGAAGGATGGACGGCGCTGCTGCCCCTGTCACCAAATCTGCAGCTGCCAAGCTAGTCAAGAGAAATTTCCTTGAGGCTCTAAAGACAAACGACTTTGGAAAATTGAAGACCATTTTAATCCAAAGGCAAATAGATGTGGACACAGTTTTTGAAGTTGAAGATGAGAATATGGTTTTGGCATCTTATAAACAAGGTAAAAACTATCGGTGTAATTGGTAAAATTGACAGAAAGTGGATTTTTCTAATGCACAGCATCAGTCATCCACTCTAAATCAATAACTATTGTTTCTTTCAGTATGTATTTTCAGAATATTTATAATTTAATCTTTTCTTTCTTTTTAAACTAGATTGTGACATAGGTTGATGTATATTTCCTTTCTTTCCTTTCTTTTTCTTTTTCTTTTTCTTTTTTTCTCTCCTTTTTCCTTTCTCTATCCTTATAACTGAAAATTGAAATCCTGGCCAATTATGTTTAGTAATGCACTTTCTTTTTATTTCTAACGTTTCTTCTGCCTATAATGGCATAGAATAAAGAAAACATCTCTAGATTATGGCTAAAAAGACTGCTCAGATCTAACCCAAATGGTGTGACTGGCTTAGAGACACAGAGATATAACCCTGTTAACATAACCGCTTAAAGATATATCGTCTCTCTTTCCACCTGTGTCAACGAGAGGATTTTTGTCCCCATTTGCAGAGTTAGTGAATGGGTAAGGCTGTACCTTGGCTCACCTTGATGGATCTCATCATTTTAATGAGTTTCCCGTTTAAGCAGGAAAGCCGAAACTGAAAAAAAACAAAAAGTTAACTCTTTTCCCTTGAATAATAGATCAGAATTGTAGGTATACTTAACACAGATTATCTGCCTTATGGAGAACTAAGGATAGCAACAAATCAGAACCGCTTTTGTTTTTTTTTTAAATCGAGGGGTTTTCTGGAATGCGTGCTTAACGAGTCAAACACATGAGAAGGGCGCAGATTCCGATTCCTCACATCAGCTAGTTAATGGGGACTTGAGTAGCCAGGCCATCTGGTGAGTGGACTGCAAACAAACAGCCTGTTCAGCATCACTCCTGTTTAAGCAAAAGAAATGATAAGATCTTGTGTGTGGCGTTTGGAGAGAAACAACAATTCTTTTTTCATGTTTAAAATACTTCCCATTCATATCTAGATCATCAGCACCATCGATTTTCGGCAACTAATGCTAAGGTTCTATATTTCTACATTAACTTACTATACTCCGATTGTGTGTTCTCAGAATAGCGTAGTTGAGTCCAGTTACTGTGTTTATCATTTTTACCTGAAGGGCTTATAATAAGTTAACACTGCTATTTCGAGTGGAAGATAAAGAGGTCTGTTTTTCAAAAAGTAGTTGATGCGGGGCTCTGTTAAAAAGAAAGAGTGGATGCTATAAAATTAGGTTACTTTCGTCGCATGGGTTTGTTCAGTCTGAATACTAAATACGTTTTTAAGGGTTTTTTTTTTAACTTACACTTGTGCCCAATGTAAAATAACTTAGGACCAAGTCAGTGGGTAATTTGTTTGACCCTGAGCTCTGAAGACAGCCTTTTCTCATCTCCTGAGTATGCGAAAGTTCCGAGGTTGTAAGAAAGGAAGTTTTAGGGGCAGGCTCCAGGGAAGAAAGTGTTGTTTCCTTTGCTTCCAATGGTGTCACATCACCCCTGAAAGAGAAGAAAATGCCTTTTCAATTATTTCTGTCAATATGAGCTGACTCCTATGGTCCTCATGGAGCTAAGTTTTCATTCATACTAATGGGTGTTTTCACAGTGTTAGGACTATGGGTGTGGCTTTCAATTAGGAAGACAGCAAATTACACCCTCTAAGAAACAGTCCCAATTCTTAGGCATGCCAGGTGGATGTATGCAGAGAAATAATAAGATTTATGGTTATATCTTCAGGGCTTATGCAGGAAATTGTGTGTGTCTGTGTGTGAGTGCACACGTGTGCATCGTTTCCTCAAACTTTTTCTCATGTCTTCCAGCCTCATTATCAAATTTTTTAATATTTCAGTCAGGGTGGAAGTGATAAATAAAATCCTAGTTGCTAGCCAAGCGAAATAGACCTAGGTGGTTATATCAAAGCCACAAAGGAATTTCTAGGGAACAGCTGAGTAGGCTACACTGCTCAGTTAGTTGGTTAGTTAGTGTGAGTTATTTCCTTTCTGAATAATTCAAAGGAATGAAATAATTCTCTTTTGTGTTTGTGGCCTTGAAGTGTATATGGCTGGGTTAAACTTTGTGAGGCTTTTTATTAAATCACAGCAGACTTCTTGGATGCTGAATTGTTATGCACTAGTTTTTTATTTTTAAAAGCACTTTCAAAAAGCTCTATACAGAAAAGGTGTACAGATCATAAGGGCGCAGCTTGATTAATCTTCACAAAACAAACAAGCCTATATAAGCAGCATCCAGGTGAGGAAACAGAACATTCCCTGTTTACTTGTAAAGTGCAAGAAGGCTCTTCCTTCAGGTTTCAGTTATTTTTGGCTTAATCGGCAAGACAATGTGTAAAACCTTTAACAGATACCATCTCCCTTTAATTTGCTTGTGTGATTAACAAATAATCTATATTCAACATAGGATTGTTCTGTGGAAACTCAACAGTGGCAAGATCGATCCCAAGTCATTTTTATTTCTTTTAGGACATATCATAGAGCTTTTCACAGGATTTCTAAGAGCGAATACATTTCTCCCCTACAGATAGTTTGTCTAAGCCAGAATAAAAGTTGGTTTATAATTTTTGGAAAGGTAACTCAGAATTCTATTGGCAAAGAAATAAACTTGGTATCTAAACATTGCTCCCCCAAATTCATGATCTTTTGTACACAGTGATCAAAATTTGACCTCCTAAGCAAATACGAAATGTTGAAAGGTGGAACAAAGCATCTGAAAACACACGCCTGCTTCCCCATCTCACTGAGCGGCTTCTCTTACCCACATGACAGACGGCAGGTTAAGAAGCCAGCTTCCAGGACTCGAGTTCAAACTGTGGGTCCTGTCCAGCCCCTGCACCTAATAAAGATTCTTACAGATAGGTCGCATTTTGTTTTTTCAAGTTATTTTAAACTTCATAATCAAGACTTCGGATAAAATTATGTTTTATTAATGTAAAACACTTCTCCCACTCTTTGTGAAGCAAACATTGAAACAGTTTTGTTCGCATTTGAGGTATCTCCTAGAGAAAGCAGAGCTACGGATGAGTCTTAAAAGCAAAAACAAGAAAGCAAAATCACATCTTTAAGACAGTCGCTTTAAAATGGGAACGACAAGAAGAAAAGTTAAGCACATGAGTGACTTTTAAACTGATAAATGCAATAAATTGAGGAATAATCCGGAGATGTCAATGATACAAAGTTTATTATGTGCCAAGGACACAGTATTTAGAGTGAAAGCAGGGTCTCTAAGAAAACTCAAAGCTGGTCAGGTTGGTTCTCAGAGAACTGGATACGTGAAGATCCAAAAAACTATGTCCAAAAGTTTTTCCAACTACACTTCTCGATTCTCCTTAAGATGTAAGAGTGTTACTTTATTAATGACCCGGCAGAATACCATACTTATCTCTTTGGGATCAAATTCTCTAGTCAGCGAGGTTAATCAGAGTCCTTTTATAATCAGTGTAATGCACTTTAAGTACTTTGTTTACGGCCCACAACCACAGGTTTTTTGGTTGGTAGTCATATTTTTAATTAAAATAACCAGTGAATGATTTCACTGAAAAACTTTCTGGCAGGTATTCTATCTCCTTTACTAAGTAGCAACTGCTATCCAAATATCTTAAAAGCTCTTATTTCCACTCTCTTAATGAATAATCCCCTTTTCACCTAATTTTCTTCTTTGCCAGAAATTCACTGTCATGCTCTCGCATTACCATCTTAGGGCTCTTTTCCATTCCTTGACGTTCAAACTTTTTCCTTTTCAATTTTACGTGTCACGCTTACTTTTTTTCCTCTCCTGGGAAAGTGCTGAGATTTATCCTGAAAATATGAGCTATTAACCAATAGCCAAGAATTGTCTGAGGTCTCTAATCCTTCAGGACTGTGTAAATACACGGACACAGTCAGAGCAAATGTCTGCTAATCCAGCCACAAGCAATGTGTGTAACCTTTGGCTGTAACAACAGAGGCTTCTCGGGTGTGGGTTCTTTGGACTCAGATGTCATTCTAGCTGATAACTGTTGCAGAGGCCAGGCTTAGCTGAAGGTTTGCCAGACATGTGTCCAACCCCCAAACACTGGAGCGGGATCAGTTCTCCCCAAGATGGTCCAACTCCTTTGCTCCTAAGCCAGGGGGCTTTCTACTCAGCTGCCCAGACAGCTCTCTTTGGTTTCTGATTCAAATTAAACACACACAGGATTACAGCAAATTTTTGTTGGCATCGAACTTTTAAAATTCCTTTAGAACTTTCACCTACAAGTGATATTGGATCAGAAGTGAACTGAACATTGCCTTCAGATTATCAAAGGCTATTTAAAGATTTGGGGGAGACCAGAGTTTGAGTTGACCCCTGTCCACTAGCTTTACAAACATGGGTACTTTATGCTAATGAACCCCTATAAGATATTATCCTATTTGTAAGGTGGAGGCTTTGTTAAGACCCTCTCTAAATCCTGTGCATGCTGATAATCTCCAATGTTATGTAGGGGAAATTATGTACGCAGATAATGAATGGGTCATGGGCTGGGGAAGGTAAAAAGTAACTAGACAGTTCGAATCTGCATGGACGCGGCCTGGCCTTGAGATTCTCTGTGGGAGTTTTGCCTAGGAGGAAGAGCGTGTGTTCTCTTCTCCTCAGTTAAGCCCTTTGCTCAAGCAGAGATCTGCCAGGAACCATCACTGCACACAGACTGTAGACCTGGGGCCAGCGTGTGGGTGGTTGACATTTGGGGGAAGCAGCAGATTCTTCACTCCCCCGCCAAGGGCTTTGTTCCCAGGTTCTGTTCTGCCCCGTCCCGCTCCTCGGTGCAGTCTGAGCACCTAATCGAACGGCAGCCCTGCCTCTGCAGAGGTGAGGAGAGGGGGCCCTTTGAAAGACAAATGCTAAAAATAAATCACATGCTAGGTTCGGACGCTCTGGGACAATTCTGCTGTGGAAACGAGAGAGAGTACAAAAGGAATCTGCCTGATTAACCGTATTTCTGTCACGCCGTGACTGTTGGTGATTATATTTTGGAGGACAAACTCAGATCTCTTGACATATCAACATGGGCACAAGTATGTTCATAGGTGCTGCGTGACTGTCGGTTTTTGAAGATGGCTTTGCTCAGGTTCGCTCCTCTGTGAGGGCAGGTGTGGTGGGAAGGACACTCTTGCTCATTTCCACACTCGGTACACAGTGACCTGTGGCCGCAACCTCATTTTAAGGCGGTGATTGCATGTGGGTGGCCTCTTGACTGTGGGCTGCTCCTGTCTCTACAACAGTCTTCCCTGCTACGCTCAGAGCTGAATTATCCAGAACGCCCTCCCCTCACGCCACCACCAAAGTTCTGCAACCCGGGTTCAAGGAGCACTTCAGCAGACCCTGATCGTGCCCACCGGTCTGTCCTCTTCCTCCTTTTGCATTCGGCAACCTAGGGCCAACAGTGAACGTGTCTTACTGCCACCCACCTGCATAGATTCCCATCTAGGATGGTTTACAATTCCATGCAGTGGGTGGGCTGAATTCTAGGACCTAACACTGTCCCAGCTCAACTTACCAGTTAATTATTATAGGAGATGAAGGCGAAAGTGACTGAGGGGCCAAGGATGACTGATTCATGTAACCAATGGACAGGATAGATTCTCCAGGTGCTCTTGGGAATTCAGGAAGAAGAAAAAAATCAACAAGCGAATGCATTTCCATATCAGAGATATGACATATTATAGATAAATCCGGGGTCTTCTTTCCTTCCTTGTGATTTGTGAAGCAGGTTTGGCACTAAACCTGTCTTGCTTTCACAAAAATTAAGATAGATGGAAACCCTGCACTGCAGATATCCTGAGTCCATTAGCTTGGACCGAGGCAGGAGACTTATGGCTCTAGCATGCTGAAAACGTGGCAGTTTTCTCATCTGGAAAATGAAAGACTTGGACTGGATAATCTTCCCTACAGCGCTAACATTCTGTGTGTCTTTGATTTTACATCAAAACGGTGTTTTCTTAATCGGCTCTCTGCCGCTTCCTTTCTGGGATCATTTTTCTTCCCATTGCAGAAGCAGGTAGGAGTTTCCGACCAGTGGCTGCGTAGAGCTGTCTAATCTTTGCTGCTAATCGGCAGGCAAAACACACCCCGAGTTGCAGGTCTGGAACCAGCTTCTTTCCAAGACAGTTAGAAGAGATTGCCTTTGCAAATTGCTTGTTGAAAAAGCTTGAGTATTAAAATGACTGACTGAGAGTATTAATGTTAAATGTGATTCATTCGTTTCAGAAGTAGGTTGCATGCCATATAGCTGAACAACTGTGCTTAGAACATGGATTTAACGTACATAGCTACATGAAGATGGATATATGCACATATGTCGTGTGTGCGTATTTATTTATCACATACACACATTACAGGCACAGGGTGGGCGCGCCCCAGCTCAGGCCATCTGTGATACTATTTGTCTCTGCCGGGAAAAGTCCACATCACCAATTACTTTCCCTTCTCAGTGTCTATGATCTCAAATTAGTATCTTAGAATTCAATCCTATTTGTTGAATACAGATTTCTACGTAAATTCAGATTATCCTAAATTCAGGTCACACTCTAAACCATTCTCAGTTCATTAGACCTTAGTGTGAATTAACTTCGGATTTCTTTTTAAAGAGCAGATTTAAATAATGGGAGAATTGGGAAGAAGAGAAAGCAAAATGGCCCTAGAATTCTGATGGGACCAAAAAAGGATTAACGTGTGTGTGTGTAGGTTAGAAGGTGGACTGCAGAAAAATAAACTTTGGTTGGGTCTCATTCTTTCCCTCCAAATGAATGAACATTGTATATGACCCCATAAATGGCCTCTTTAAACTAAATTATTTTCCCCTCTGAACAGGGGGACCATAGTTTACTTTAATTTGACTTATTTTTATAAATAATAATATATGTACATGGTACTAAATTTAAAAGCTCAAAGGGAACCTTCAAGGGCAAGTAAATCTATGGCCTTGTCCATTAACCTCTAGTACTTGGAGGCCACCAGTGTAACCAGTTTCTCGTTCTAGGCGTTTATAAATATACTCACATATGATAGCATATTATATACACTGTTCAGCTTCCTGTTTCTCTCCCTCAATAATATATCTCGAGATCTTCCCATTTCAGTATACATAGAACTACTCCCTTCTTTATAATGGTTCTATAGTACTTGATTGTGCGGCTGTACCATAATTTACTTACACAGTCTCCTACTGATAAAGATTGAGGTTGTCTGAAATACTTAGCCATTACGGACCATGCCGTAGTGTCGTGCCCGTGGTGGTGCATATTGTCCGTAGGCCAGGTGGCCAGGATTCGTAACTCCTGGAAGCTTTATAACCTCCACGAAAAGTTCAATGAAAATCGTGTTCCTGGGGATTATGTTATACAGTGGCCCTTATAGGGCATTTCATATAGGGCAAATGAGTGGTTATACTTGTAAGATAAATACCCAGGAGTGGCGCACATGTCATGTTTTTCACTTAAATGAGAGAATTTTAATAGCTGATCACCAAGCCCACTTTTAATGTGACCATCATCCTCTGAGTGTCCCCCAGATGCTCATCATTGGTGCCTAGAAGTATTCACAGTATTCTAGATTTATTCTGGTTTCATCTAATCAGTGAAGAAAACAACTTTACTTCTCTCATTCTGGACCCTGCACAGTTATTAATGCAGCTGAAGACTGCGTTAACTGCTTGGCTGCTCCGTCCCACTGTCGGCTCATTGTGAGATTACTGTCAACTCAAACCCCCAGGTCTTTTCTCAAATAAATTACCATGACACCATATTCTGCTTACCTTGTATGTGTATAGTGGGATTTTCATAACCTGAAAGCAAACCTCTCATCTGTCCATGTTCAAATGCCTTTTGTTGTTTCAGCCCTAGACTCTCTCCCAGGCTGTTGAGCTATCTCTGCATCTTCGTCTTGTCCCCAGTATTTTACCTTCCTGTACCTATTTTTCATTCCCCACTCAGAGTGAGCTTAATGCTGTGGCTCCAGGTATGGATGTGGAAAGAAGGTTTATACAGTTATTTTTGTTATAGCTTGTCATATATGGCAACCTTTGGGGACTCGGATAATAGGACTGGCCCAGTGTTTGGAAGTCAGTGATCAGAGGGCAAAAGGAGACACACACACACACACACACACACACACACACACACACACACACACACACACACACACTCCCACAACATTTCTGACAACTAATGGGAAAAATTTACCTGAGATCTCAGTTTTAGGAACAACTGTATTTCTCCTCAGCAATTAATCTGTATGTAGCTGTTGTGGGCATAGTTAATGGCATGGTATATATTTTCCTGTTTTTCTCCTGCTAGACGTTCAAAGGGAAATTTGCAATGCAGTTCTAGCATACTAGACTAGACACAGTGTGTATTTTGTGTACCTATCTTACCCTCGACTTCTTTTTATTTTCCTACCGTATTTTTTTGCCCTTGTTGTCTACATTATTAAAAAGTTAACATGAAGTTTGTGAGTTGCCTTAAATTCTGTTTTGGAAAAAGGTATTGTATAAACGGACAAACTGGCAAATAAAATCTTAGTGTGATACATTTTGTGAAGATGTCGAATATATTCACACCTTAGATAGACGTCAACAGCAACAACTATGGGGAAAAGGACTATGATGGAATAAAAATTATGAGCTGGTAACTAATAGCTTCGGCATCGTTCAAGGCAATGATTGGGATTTTTTAAAATTCTTAAATATGAGCCTCGTGTAACTCACCACAGAAACAAAAAGTCATCACATAAATGAAGGTATCAAACTCAAATGCCTGGGAGAGTTGAGAAGGTCAAGTAAGTAAAGGAACAAGATAATAGAGACCAGTAAAGACAGTAGGAATTCAAGAACACCCGTCCCACTTAGTACATCCAAATATACTACTTAACACTTGTAGACCCACTGGCTACTAGTTTACAGCTTCTCAATCACCCCGCCCAGATTTTATAAGTGTGACCAAAGTAAAATACCCTGTAAAGATCCTCGTGAAAGAGAAAGATGCTGCCCATCCTCATGGGCATGGACAACAGTGTAGTAATTGTGGGGAGAGGAGGGAGTGGATGGAGGTGGAAGAGGGTATGGTGGGGATAAATAATGATGGGGGAAAAAAATTAAAAATATGAAAAATAAATTAATTAATAAAATCCTCATGAAACATGGAGAAATTCTAGACCAAGAAGTTAAACTTTCTTTTCCTTTGTTTTTCAGGATATTGGTTGCCTAGTTATAAACTAAAATCCTCTTGGGCCACGGGCCTGCACCTCTCTGTCTTGTTTGGTCACGTGGAATGTCTTTTGGTGCTCCTGGACCACAATGCTACAATCAACTGTAGACCCAACGGGAAAACCCCTCTTCACGTGGCTTGTGAAATGGCCAACTTGGACTGCGTTAAGATCCTTTGTGACCATGGAGCAAAGCTCAATTGCTACTCCTTAAGCGGACATACAGCTTTACACTTTTGTACAACTCCAAGCTCCATTCTCTGTGCCAAACAGCTGGTTTGGAGAGGTAAGCCTTTTTCTGGGAGGCTGACATTATCATCCATTTGCACATTCATGGCTGTGAAATTCGGTGATCCTTACTTAGACAGTGTATCTCCATGCATTGAGCCTAATTCAGGGGGCCCTAAAAATACATATACAGAGACATAGATAATACATTGATATGTTATGTTCGGCCAGGTCACCATTCAGTGGTGATCTCATTGGAATCTTACTGTTATTTTTTCGATTGTTGGAGGCTTGTCAGTTTACACATGTAACAAGTATTTAGCTCCTATGATGTGTCAGGTAATGTGATAAGTAAGTATAAAAGAGAAAATAGTTTCTGCCTTCAAGGAGCTTATATTCTAGTAGGTGAGATAAATGTTAACAAAATGAATTCATAAATATAAAATTATAAATTAAGAAAGGAGCAAAACAAGGCACTATGAAAGAGAATTTGTGCGTGAACTATTACAAAATGTATAAGCTCTAAAGATATTACACATAAACTGGACCTTTACAATGAGAAGTAGCTAGCCATTAAAAAAGTTCAAGAAGAAGAGTCTAGGTCTAGGAAATAGCATGTGTGCAAAGTTGCTAGGAGGACAAAAAACTTGGGCTATTCAACAAATGGACGAAGACCAGTGAGGCCAGAGGACCATGGTCGTGATTGGGATGGGAAAACAAGAGGGTAGAGGGAGTGTCACGGGATGTGTTGGACCATGTATAGCCTACTGGAGACCAAGGTATGGGTTTTAGAAATGGAGCACCTGAAAGTTTTAAGCAAGAAAAAGACATGGTTTACTTTTATATCTTAGGGTTTGTGCTTCTTATGTTCTAGATAAGAAATCTTTCACAAACTCAAGTAACAAAGATTTTTCTCTTATGTGTTTCCTTATGATTTGTTGAAAAGACTATTCTTTCATCATTGAATTGCCTTTTATCTTTGTCAAAAATCAATTGGCCAAATATGTATGGGTCCATTGCTATTTTTTTTCTTTTTTCTTTTTTTGCTAATGCCCCACTGTCTTGATTGCTGCAGCTTTATATTGATTCTTTTTTTTAAAGATTTTATTTATTTTCTTTTTAGACAGAGGGGACGGGAGGGAGAAAGAGAGGGAGAGAAACATCAATGTGTGGTTGGTTGCCTCTCTCACACCCCCTACTAGGGACCTGGCCTGCAACCCAGGCATGTGCCCTGACTGGGGAATCGAACCAGCAACCCTTTGATTTGCAAGCCAGTGCTCAGTCCACTGAGTTGTACCAGCCAGGGTTTAACTCTTAAAATCACTTCTAATCTAGGAGTGAATCCTCCCAGATTAGTTTTAAACATGAGAGGTTTCAGCTCTTTTGGGGACATCAAAGTAAATAAGTTAAAGATACACTTGACATAAAAATACAGATTTCAGAAAAAAGCTCTGAACTAAAGCTGTAAGTTTAGGAATTGTTGGCCTATAGATTGTATTTGAAGCCAAGGAAATAAATGAAATCACCTAGCTAAACAGTGCAGAGAGAATAAAGAGAACTTAGAACCAAACCCTGATAAATTCTTATACTTAAATGCTAACAGAGTGGAGAGAAGCAGAGAAATGAGAGTGAAAAGGATTGATAAGTGAAGTTGCAGAAAATCAAGGAATATTTTCGGCATCATAAGGACTAAGAAAGAGGCAATTCAAGAAGGAGAGAGTGGACCGCTGTAATGATAGCTACGGAGAGGTTTAGATGTTCATTAGATTAAGAGACAGAGTTATCAATGACAAAAATAGTGTTGGTGAAATGGTGGGCACTAAAGCCAGATTAGAATTGTATAAGGTGTGAATGGGAGTTTAGAAACTAGAGATGGCATATGTTCATAATTGTTAAGACACTTGGCTGCAAAAGTGAGCATAAGAATAACATGATTGTTGAAGGTGAGGGGAGGCACGGGAGAGTATGCAGTTGGTGATAAAAGGAAATGTTTGTATACTGAAGTAAATGATTTACAGAAAGAAAACAAGTGAAGATGCCTGAGACAAGATAACTGAAAGGTCTAAATCGTAGAGAAGTGGAGATAGAATTAAATCCAGACACCATAAAACACATTGTCATTTTTAACAGATGGGCTAAAGTAAAAATGGCTTTAAATATCAACCATTTATAGATTTGTTTGTGGTATGATGAGTGACATCATATCTGATGCCTTTCATACAATAATGTATGAGGCCAAGTCATCAGCCGGAAATGATAAAGGGTAAGAGTTTTGAGGAGAGAAGGGAAGGTATGGAAGGTCATGGGGAAAGGACGGGAGGACAACTTAAAGGTTCCATGGTCTTCTCAACCTGTGAGAATTAAGGAGAAAAATACCAGCCCAGCTTATTCTCCTTCTTACTCACCCCGGAAGGAAGGGCCCAGTGCAGAGACACATGGAGAAAGGTAGGCATCGTCCGTTGGAGCTTATCTACCTGACCACATGTGGCCATCGCCACCTTTCTCATTTCCTTATGGCTTCATTTTTAGATTTAGATTTTCGTTAATGAATTTAAACTTTTAAGCTTTTTATTTTTAGAATGTTAATAAATTATATCTTTGTTTAATCGTTGACTTTTTCTATCGATGCTTTCATCAGGCTGACAGAGCACTGCCAAACCTTTCACTCCTCAGGACATTGTCACACGTCTCCTCAGGGGACACGGTTCTTTCCTATTTCCTTTATCCCTGTCCAAAAAGGGAGACTCCTAGGGATGGGAAGGATTGGACCAAAAACAATCAAGGAGACACAGAGTGGAAGTCCATTAACGAAGCACAAACTCTTGAGCTGAGACATCAAAGACCAAAGCCATAAGGAAAAGAAAGATAAATTAGATGAAGCAAAAATGTTCAATGTCTGTGTTGTAAACAGATCATGAAATTAAAAGGCCATCATAAACTGGGAAAAATACTTGAGACTACGTGACAAAGGGCTCATATCTTTAATATATAAAGAAATCTTAAAACTTAAAGTAAAGAGATTAACAACTAAGAAGAAAAAGGAAAAAACAGAAAAAAGGACCAAGAATGAGAACAGGTATTTCAAGGGGGGAAAAAAAAGACAAAGATAACAATGATCACCTGCATTTCTAATCAGTAAAATGTCAATTAAAATAACAATTAGATACTTCTGTTGTTGTTTATTACATTAACAAAGATACAAAAGACGATAATACCTATGTTGATTACCACATAGGGAAGTGCTTTTACACACTTAATGAAGTGTAAATGGGTAGGACAGGGAGGACAATATCAAAGGCTTAAAACCTGTTTATGCTGTAGCTGGTGTGGCTCAGTTGGTTGGAATCATCCCACAGAACGAAAGGTTGCAGAGTTCAATTCCCAGTCAGGGCACATACCTCGGTTGCGGGTTCAATCCCCGGTTGTGGCACATATGAGAAGGCAACCAATTTATGTTTCTCATATCAATGTTTCTTTCTCTCTCCCTTCCTCTCTCTTTAAAAGCAATGAAAAAATGTCCTTCGATGAGGATTAAAAAAAAGGCTTAAAACCTTTTTGACTCAGAAGGTTTACTTCTGGTACTAGATACTAATTTGAGGCCTTTTGGCTCAGGGCTCTCAGTTATGCAGGGCTTCAGATTCAAACTTCAGATGTTATCACCAAACAAGGTTATACCTTGAGTCAAAGACATAACTGATGAGGAAGAAAGAAGGTATTTATCATGTAACAATATGATGCTGGTGATGTGATCTATATAGTACGCTAGAAATTGAGACATTGTCCTAAGTCTGTAAAAGTCTTCAAATAGTGTAGTTATAGTGTATTTTATTTTATATATTTGCACTGGTTTGATTGGTTAAAGTGTATTTTTAAAATATACCACAATTTAAAAACGTGTATATTGGCATTTATTATTTTTTAATATATTTAGAGTCTTAAAAAAATGGCCTGATTTTGTTTCTGTCCTCATAAAAATATTTATAGTACCAAAAAACTGAAAAATATTTGCAAATCTAACAGAAAAATTTTGAGCTGCATTATCTCCACACCATACAGACATTAAAATAATGTTGTCCAGGAATGTTCACTGACATGGACAGATTTTTAAAAAGAGGTTTAGCCCTGGCCGGTGTAGCTCACTTGGTTGGAGCATCATCATGAAACTGAAGGGTTTGTGGGTTCGATTTCCTGGCCAGGGCACATACCTAGGTTGCAAGTTTGATCCCTGGTTGGGGGGTGTGTGAGAGGCAACCAATAGATGTTTCTCTCTCACATTGATGTTTCTCTCTCTCCCTTTCTCACTAAAAGCAGTGAAAAAATGCTCTTAGGTGAAGATTTAAAAAAAGAGGAAGAAGAAGTTCATAAGGGAGTATAAACTGCATAAACTTAAAAATTACATATGATTATGCATATTGGAAAATAATATACAAATTAGCACAGTCAAACTTGATCTCATAGCTAATCGTTAGCTGAAGCAAAGCACTTTGAAAGAGGAAATGTTATTTTAGACCCTTACTCCTAGGATAATAAATTTTTAAAAGAGTGGTACCTGGCAAGTATTTTTTAAAAAATTGTGAATCAGATAATTGGGGGAAATGTTACCCATTTTATGAATAGATAGAGAAAAAGTGAAGGTAAGTGTTTGAGTCTGCTAGCCTGGAAGCTCTAGAAGACCGTGAGCATCTTGCATCCTTTCTTTTGTATTTTTATGCCTTCAGCCTCTTGGACAGAGGTTGGCACATTGGAAGCGCGCAACAAATGGTCCCTGGCTGCTCTGGGAGTGGCTCCAGGAGCCCCGAATGCCACCTAATAGGTGGGAATGCTCACATTCATAGCTAATAAAATGCTGCTGTTGGAAAGCTCTACCCTCTTCGTCTCTAGGGAGACAGCTGAGGGAGGAGTTTTCTCCTTCTTGGATTCTGTGGTAGGCACTTTGTGGAGAAGTCACATATATCACTTAGTGGCTGGACAGAGAGAGTTGAGACAGCCTACAGACAAGAAAAAGAAGTCAGGCTAACATTAAACTGAGGACCAGAGAAGTCCATTAGAGGAAAAACCAGTGCCATGGCAACTGAAAACCAATGTAATTTCATTTGCTATTTAATGGGCTCTTTGTGGAAAAGTGCTCTTTGTGGAAAAGGCTAATTGAGGCCAAAAAATTGCATGCAATTTTCTCTTAAAGGATTTTTCTCTGTTTTTTTTCCATGTTTCAGAGCCTGCTTTGTCCCCACGCTGGATTTTTGTCTGCTAATTTTCTGTTGGCCTTTCTACTTAATGCCCCCCATCTCCTGGCCTTTGTTTCCTTTGGTATTAGTATAATAGTGTTCATCAGTTGAGAGGGCTTATTTACCTCAGCGAAAATGTCCTCTCTGTGAATCCTGCATTTCCCTATGAATAAAGAGATTCAGGTCAGGCTGAAAGGCAGCATATTATTTCTACCTATTTCCTTTCGACAGAGGAAAATAAAAGCTGCTTGCTTTGCTCTGCATGAAGCAAATTCTGACAGTTGGAGGAAAATCTGTTACTGCAGGAAAGCCATAAAAATTCAAATGTTTCCTAGCAGAATGTAGCATGAGAGCAATGTGAGACCGTGCCTTTTGAAAGACTGTCCCCTGCTTCTTGGTGTGATAGTGACACAAGTTACCAGCATGTTAGGAAAGTCTCTATTCAATGATGCAAACATAGTAAGGCAAGACGTCACTGGACTTCTATGTTAGTCAAGAAATGGTCATGCTTCCTTGACAGACACCTGTCTCACCGGCCCGTCACTTTCCATCTGTCTGTCATGAAAGCACATATCTCACCATCCTAGTCACTGGTAAACAACTTGGGGATTTTTGCCCCATCTGCTCTACTGTGAGTACCACCTGTACAATATGAATTTAATATTGTCTTCAAATTGATATTATGTATGCAATTTAATTTTTGAAAGAAACATTGTATCACTATACAGATGAATTCATCACTACAAAAAATGTGGCCAAATCCTTTGCCCTGCACAGAAAATATAGGCACAGTAAATAACAAGCAAATTCTTGACCTCCATCTGCCCTGAGACCCTTCTCTCTCAGAGGGCAGAGAACGACTCTAAAAAGCCTCGTCTTCTGGTCACTGATGCTCCTAGAAACATTGTCTCATCTTCAATCATTCTGCTGTGAATGAGTGAACTTGAAGCTCGTTTGAAGGTCAACACTTGAAGGTCAACCCAGTTGGGCAGCAGGCACTCCAGTCTAGTAAAGAATGTTCCACATAAAGTCATAGCACACTTTGGGAAGCACTGCCTGAACCAGTGCTTTGTAAAGTTAATGGTCTACTTAATGGTGACATTTCAGAGGCACCCCCTTTAGAACCAGAAACCAGTTTGCTGCTCTCGCCACAACCCTTCAGCTCTGTCCGGGGGATCCTAGCCAACCCAAAGAGAAAAGAAAAAAGATAAAATGTACAAGGACAGGAAAGCAGGAAGTAACACTGCCATTATTTCACACACTCTGTTTGTCTACATAAAAAACCCAAGGAAACCTAAGGTCAAATTGTTAGAATTTGTAATTGAGTTTAGCAGAGGTACTGCATTTGAGATCAATATACAAAAATCAATGGCATTTCTATAGACCAGAAACGAGCAGCAAGAAATTATAATGCAAGACAAGATAGATTTATAATACTACAGAAACTTAAGGGGCTTAGAAAACATATTCAACAAAAGGGTGGAAGAACTATAAAAATTGATTAAAAGACATTAAGAAGATATCATATTCAAGGTTTATTATGAAAAATGCAGTTCTTGATTACTCCCTCCTTAGAGGCAATCACTTTCACTTATTTTAGCTGATGAGTTCGATATTTATCTCCATATTGCTAAATAAATACCATTTTTTATGCATAAAATTGAAAAGAATAAGTAGCAACATAAGCAGTTTTCTGATGATCTGTTGGTTCATCATAATGGAAGGTGAGGATCTTCCTTCTTCCCCCAACCCCCACCCACCCCCACATAGGTACCTTTGCAGTCCTCCGTTCTCCCAGTGTACTTATGTTATAAATACGAGGCTTATACTGAACTAGGATGCCTTTCCTTTCTTTGTACAACATTTTGTTTCCCCTAATTTTCTTTCTTTCTTTCTTTTTTTTTGCTTTAGTTTTCTATATATCATTGTTATTTTAAACCCCAAACTTTGGCCAATAGTTTTAATCTTTTCTGAAAATATTTTAATTCAACAGTTACTTTACCAGTTTACATTCTTGCAAAAATCCCCCTGGAGCCTTCAGATCTGCTCCAACCACTCTCATACTGGGAACTTCATTCCCCGTCAGCCCAGAGATTCCCTTTGCCTCTCTCCAATGTTGCATTTTCTGTTTCCTGAATCCTGGGTGGGCTTGTATCTTGGTTTGTTGCCTGGTTGGGTTGCGTGTGTCCTCTTTCTGAGAAACCGCAAGAGAGGATAAATGCCCCAGAAGGCATTGATTCTGCCCTGACGTGGCATAGAATTCTAGATTGGGAATCATTTCCCTTTAGAGTGATGGAGTCATTGCTCCATTCCCTGCCAATTTTAGTACTGTTGCTGAAAAAATCAGAAACCTTTTTATTTCCTCATCTTCTCTAAGTGACCTATTATCTTCCCCCTGAGGCAGGGAGTAGGAAAAGAGGGGGTGTAGAATATGCATTTTGTCTTAGGTGACCCGAAAATTCAGCGATAATCTGCCTGGGTGGGTTTATTCGCTCCTGTTGCACTGGATCCTTTGAACCAAAAATGCGCGTGACTATCAGTTATGGTAAATGTTTCTAAATTACAGGTGGGACAAAAGTAGATTTACGGTCACGAGCATACAAAACACAGAGTTTACTCTTGTATTATTATTTAGTGATTATTTTATTTTCCATACGAACAACTGTAAACCTACCGTTGCCCTGCCCTGTATTTATTGCATAAATTCTTTTCTGCTGTTTTCTGCATGCTCTCTTCCTTGAATTGCTGCGATTTAGATGGTGTAACTCTGGACTGCTGCTCTAGTTGTCTTACCTTGTCTCTTCTGTTCTATGTTTCTTTATCTTTATGCTATATTTTCTGAAAGATTTACTCCAGGTTGGTTTTCTCTGTTTTTCATTGTCCCTTTCTGCCACCTAAACTATCCTTAGATGTTTATAATGCTTGGCTGTTTGCTGATATGTAAGACTGAGTGACTAAAAGCTGATTTCAAAGCCAGGTATAAGGGTGGGGGTGGCTGGCTTAGCTTCACTTTGGGGGATGTCACTAGACCTTTTATCCAAGGAATCCCTGGCATAGTATCCTTAGGTCTTTTTTCTTACACTGGTAAGAGACTCCAAAGAAAACTCTACAGGCTGGAGGGTCAAGGCCTGATTCCAGTATTCTAGGTGCTGAGTTGGGGAAAGGGATGGGCGATGCAAATGTAGCGTAAATACTTTCTAGAATGTTCTACCTTTTCCTCTTAACTAAGCTTTTGCTCTTAAGGCTTTAGTTCAGGCATCAGTTTCAAGGACTACTCTTCCTGAATTCCCTTAAACTAAGGTAGGGCCCTACGTTATTCTGTGTTCTCATGGCATGTTGTACTTTTCCTTTGTGGCACTTAGTATTTTATTTAACTCTTTCATTCCTTGCCTTCCTCATTAAATGACACATGTCATGACAGCAGAGTTTTTCAGCATTGTCCAGAACATGGTACATATTCATTGTTGATTATTGAAGATTTATTGACTGTTCAATTAAGAACAAATGCTCAAGCTAGGGAGGAGAGCGTGACTGAACCAGAGCCATTTCATCACTATTAATGGCAAAGTGACTCTCAATTTATGGTCTCTTACACTCATTGCCTCTTTTCTCCTGTGAAGAGAGTATGTCAGGATGGAGGGAGACATCAGAAGTTTCAAATACTACTGAGAAATCCCGTAAATTGAGAGTTAAAAAATTGCCACTGGATTTAGTGACAAAGACTTGGAGATTGTAGCAGTCAGTTGAATGATGCCTACAGAAATCAGGATGGAGGGGATGGATAACTAAAAAAGGAGTTGTTAATGAGGGCGAACAAGCCTTTTAAAGAGTGTTAGTGAAGAAGAGGCAGGAGGGTAGATGAAGAAGAAAATGAGGTTGAGTTTTTTTTCTTTTAATGACTGTGCAACAGACATCGATGACAGAGAAGAAGGATAATTTACAGCGTGAGGATTCTGGGGAGTTTGGGAAATGAGATCTAGAACCAGGTGGAGGGATTGGCTCTAGAGAGGAAAACATCTGGTGTAGCTAGAGGGAGAGAGAGAGAGAGAGAGAGAGAGAGAGAAAGAGAGAGAGAGAGAGGAGGGAGGGATGGAAGTTGATTTGCGCAGTAGTAAGGCTTTAAGGAAGTTTCTGTCTGAAAGCTACTGTTTATGAAAATAAGCGGTGAGGAGATCTAAGAGTGAAGAGAGAGGAAAAGGGGTGGAAAGATTGAGGAGTTAAAAAGGTTTGAGATAATTGTTATGAAGAGTGGGGGGATACATTAAACAGAGAAAGAGTGCATTGCTGAGTAGTCTTGAAGACCTAGTTCAGTTTTTATATTTGACTTTATGGTGGTACCAGTCTTGTACAGATGGGACCTCACCTGTAGTGTAATTTTTGCCATAAGGCGCTCAGCTGCATAGAACCAAGTAGGTACTATGAAGAACTGGAAGTTTAAGGTTTTGGCAAAAGAGTTATTGAAATAATGGAATGTGGAGCTAAGCTGGATAGGGAGGGAAGGAAAGTAAGTTACATCTAATGGGCAAAGAGAACACAGAGAGGGGCTCTAATGAAACCAAGTTGCAAAGATGGGCCATTATTGTCAGAGAATCAAATGTGGGAATTTATAATTTCTGGAGACTGATCAACAGAACGTAATGACTCAGTCCATGTAGGACTATGGGTGAGAGTCACCAGGTCAGAGGGAAAGAGAAAGTCGCTGGAAAAAATGAGATCCAGGCACAGAGAGACCAGGCCATTGTAGGCATCTATGTGATTGTTAAAGTCACCTAGAATTTGTGTGAAGAGGTATAATGTGCCAAAAATCTTTGGAAACTGATGGGGAGATAAATGTATTCAAGAAGGAGGGCAGGTGGTATAGGCGAAAAGCTGAGCCCTAAGGAAGCAAGGATGTTCTTTTTATTTTCATTTTCAAAAGAATTAGGGAGGAATTGGAGGCAGCAATGGGGAGTCAAATATACGAGAAAGAACACCGAGCTGTATATACGGTACCTCAGCCCAGAGTTAAGCATCCTGCATCCGTTCTTTGAGCTTGGAACAGGGCAAAGCTAGTTTGGTTGCCATGGTGATGAACGCCCTGTCTCCGGGCTCATTAATCCTGTGTTCCAAACTAAGCACTTAGCGATAGCTTCTGAATAAATGCAACAAAGCTCTGCATACTGAAAAGGGCATATTCATGTTAAGTAGGGAAAAAGGTTTTCAATTTCATTCATTAAACTGGAGTAAATAATTTAATATCTTTTTGCGTCAGTCCTCCTGGCTAATGAATAAGGATAAATGCTTAATGGAAAATCTAGCCTAATAAAGTTAACAGCAGCAGCTTTCCATACAAAGGAAATTGATGTTGCTGGTATATATGCATACGAAGAGGAAAATGGAAAGGAAAATAATGTGTGTTAAGCATCTAGGATGTGGAATGTCAGGTACTTTAAAATAAAATGTCTCATTTAATCCTCGCAACAACAATGTGAGGTGCATATTATTCTCTTCATGTTATAGATGGGGACTCGGAAGCTCAGAGAAGTCAAATGAGGCCCCCGTTCACACAGCTGGTGGGTTTCAAGCAGGCCCTATTGGATGTGGTTTGAGTTCATGATGGTCCGGCCGTGCCTTGCTGAATATTGTGCACTGCTTATCCTTCCGGGTCATTTAGCTACTGAAAGAATTAGGAGAAAAGTTTGTGCTAGGCTGACAGTGCCTATAGAAAAGAGAAGTTCAGCCCTGGCTGGTGTGGCTCAGTGGACTGAGCGCCAGCTGAAGAACCAAAGGGTCACTGGTTCACTTCCCCAGCCAGGGCACCTGCCTGGGTTGTGGGCCAGGTCCCCAGCAGGGAGTGTGCGAAAGGCAACCACACATTGATGTTTCTCTCCTCCACCCTCCCTTCCCCCCTCTCTAGAAATAAATAAAATCTTTAAAACTAAGAGAAAAGAGAAGCTTAAATGTTGTATTAGAATTTCATTAGCTTAAAAAAATTCATTACCGTAAGATGTTTTTCAAGGTTTTTCTTGAAAAAAAAAAATAAGAAGACTTCTCGGCATATTAGAAGTGTGTTTAATTAAAAGATGTGAAGAACTGTCGATACTTCCCCTAAAATGGGTCCCCCCAAAGCAATCACATATCCCCGCTTTGCCATTTCGCTGTGCATAGAAGGTTTGGAGTTGCAAAGCAGACCCTCAACACAGAAGCTGATCTTTTCCTTCTAAGTATAATACCTTCTTTGGGGTTTTCTGGAGTTACTCCAACAAAGGTGTAATGAAGTGATTGAAAAAGATATTGTAAAAATCCATTAATTCATTTTCCTTCAAATTAAACTCTTTAATTAAAAGCAACACTTTGATCAATTTCTAATTTCTACCTCTAACAACGTGATCGAGCAACAGTTAAAATAAATAGAAGCAAGAAGTGCAAGTTAAATACCCCTGACACTAAACTTAGCTGCTAACGGTTTTTTTAAATCCAAATACTAATTGTTTTGGTCTCACCTATAGGACTATCCTAGGTCTACTGTGATGAATTTGGGTTGCTAACTGCTCCGCAGAGGGTTCTGAAGCGCTCCTTTGGGGGAGTGCTAATCACAGCCTTCCCTCCCCTGTCAGTATTATGGGTCTCCTTTTTCCACTGGCTGTCTCTGCTTTCAATTCTCTGATCAAAGGCCATATGTGACTTGCGCTGTGAGTCTTCAGTCTGGGGGTGTTATCTTTGCTTCATAACTAGAAGTCTCTGAAACCAGAAATTGAAGGATGAAATGTCTTTGGGCCTGTGCTACTTTTTTCCTATCAGCACCTCTCTCTAATTTCTTTTTCACTTAGAGGAGCCTGGATCTTATTATCCCCTGAACACTTTAAACATCGCTTAGCAGAAGATATCAGATTTATAAACAGAAATGCAAGTGTTTTCTTTGCAGTCTCCATAAGTAAGAAACAATTTTAGAAGGAGACGCGAGGGCCCAGATTTGGAGGGGAAATGGGTAAATGAAACAAGATCCTGAGGCCCCCATCTCAGTTTTCCATTCAACTGACCAGGAAAACACACAAATTGGGGAAATACCCACAAAGCACCAGAATTGGAGGCTAAAATTCAAGCATGACCCAGCTTCCTGAAGTTTCTACTAATTAGAAAACTAGTGGGAACAAAAGCACAGGGGACCTTCTCTTTTCTGAGATAAAACATCTCACCAGCAGTCAGAAGAGGTGTTAGCTCACCCCCCGAGAGCCGCAGAGGGCGAAGTACTGCCGGGGAGGCCCCAGAACATCCTTTGCCTTGATCAGCCTCAGCCTTAGAAGTCCCGGCAGCCAGGGCTCAGGCACACTCTAATTAAGAAGGCAGCGCCAACCGAAGAACTGAGTAGTAAAGGCAGGAAGGAAAGTCACCCCTTCAAGCAAAGTTGAATTCACCTGGATTGGGGCAGGAGGAAAAGATTGAATAAAAGCCCCGGAAAAGGTCTGCTTGGACTTAATAATTATAATACTGACCGGATATGGCATTTCTATGGCATGCCTGGCATTTTATCCATATTCTGTTTTAATCCCCCCAACTGTCCTACGGGGTTAATACTATTATTCCCATTTGCAGATTGAAACAATGAGCTGTCAGAGGGGAGGGAGGAGGGGAGACTGGATGAAAGAAGGGGAAGGGATTAGCTAAAGAACATAGATGTATAACCAATGAACACAGACAACAGTGTGGTGATGGTTAGGGGGAAATGGGGGATGGAGAACGAGGGAGTGTGGTGGGGATATCTGTAATAGTGTAAATAGATAGATAAATAAGTAAATAAATAAATAAAAACACTGAACTGTAGACAAATTGCTTAACGGTAAGACCGAATTTTGAACGCAGATTGACCTCGATGCAGAGCTGCACTTTTCCCACTAGGTGGTGCTGTCTCTCCTTTGCTACTTAGAATCCCCACAGAAGTGCCCTGCTGCCTCCTGTATCTCCCCTCCACTGTAGTCTGGATTTATCAGCCAACAAAACTGCCACTCGCTTAGGTCTTCCTGGAACTACCTTATTCACAGCCTCTGATGAAGGGAAGGCTAGGAGTGTTATGTTCTTTAACACTGGGTTCTTCCCCATCGCAACCGATTAGACCAGGAGTGGTTGCTATTCGACCCTAGGGGTTCAAATATGGCTTGATATAAAAGGTGAATTCAAATATAGTGTTTAAGAGGATGGGTACTTGAGAAAGATTGCTTGGGTTTAAATCCTTATTACTTCCCTCCCCATACACTATCTACATGAGTGCGCGCAAGATTTAACCTCCCCAAATATCAGCCCTCATTTACTACATGCGAATATCGGTAATAATCCAAACTGATTCTAGGGAGCTCACACAAGAGTTCATGGATCTTCATGTGTGGCTCTGCCCCCAACTCTGGCCCCACTTACCTTTGTCTTGTCTAGAAATGCATTTCCCAGCGTCCATCCTATTAAACACTGATTGATGCTGGGACTGTTGACAGGTGTTACAAAAAGAGAGTTCCTTGGTCAATAAGCTTGAGAAAACTCATATGAAATTAGACAGATTTCCTCACCATAAGACTTCTCAGAATCTTTCATATGTTAATGTCAATTGTAAATATACAAAGGTACACGGAATCCGCAAATTTAGTTAACCACAGAGCCTTTATTTTTGATGCATCGTACAGTGGCAATATATTACAGAACAGACTCTGGGAAATATTGGCTTAAAAGAATGAAACTGGAGCATAGAGTTAGAAATGGAATTCATATACGGTGCAACAAGGACTTCATTTAGGCCTGTGCACAGCAATCGTTCTTCCAGCTCCCCATCTGAGGGCAAATGTTATCTCACTATAGTAGGCAGAATACTGACCCTCCAAAGACGTCCACAGTCTAATCCCTGGGATCTGTGAATATGTTACCTTGTATGGCAAAAAGCATTTTGCCAATGTAACTACATTAGGGACCTTGAGATGGGGAGATGGCCTTGGATTATCTGAGTTGGCCCCTCTCCTTAGAACTGGAGAAGCTTTTCTTGACTGAGGTCAGAGGAAATGTGCCTATGGAAGGAAGGTCAGAAAGATTTATTGTGAAAAAGACTCTACTCACCATTGTTGGCTTTGAAAATGGAGGAAGGAGGCCATGAACCAAGGAATGCGGGTGGTTTCTACACACTGGAAAATGCAAGGAAAAGATTCTTCGGAAGAGACTCTAGAAGGAAAAGTCTCACTGACTTTTGATCTTAGCCCACCATATGAGTGTTCACTGTTTTCCAAAGACACTGAACTAACTGAAAGAGAGAGAGAGGTTTTAAGGAACTGGCTCGTGAGATTGTGGCAGTACAAGTCCTAAATCTGCACGGTAGGCCAGCAGACGGCCCGGGGAAGAGTTGCAGTTCCAATCAAAGGCAATCAATTTGCTGGCAGAATTCTTTCTTCCTCAGTGGCAGTGCATCTTTGTTAAACTCAGGTCTTAAACTGATTGCATGAGGCCCATCTGTGCTATGGAGAGTAACCAGCTTTACCTAAGTTCACTGATGTAAATGTTAATCTCTCCCAAAAAACACCTTCACAGAAACATCCAGAATAATGCTTGACCAAATATCTGCTCACCATGGCCCAACCAAGTTGTCACATAAAATTAGCCATCAAATCCACATAGACCTGTGCTGGGCTTCTGACCTGCAAGACTGTAGGATAATATGTTGTTTCAGGCCACTACGTTTATGATCATTTGTTACAACAATAAGAAACTAATATATTCACCTTGTTCCCATGATGAACATTGTCATCTACTGGATTGCTAGTCACTTCCTACTGAGGACTAAGTCCCCTGGGGTCTCAGTTTTGGTCTATTTCCCTCATCCCATCAGCCAAGATGGATTTCAGTTTTGACGTAGCACCAATCGAAGGTCACCCGCACAGCTCCCGGACCTTCTCAGCCTTAACAGCCTCCATCTCGCTCCAGGCCAGCCATCCCTTCACACTGATCACCTCTCGGCCCTTTACTTTGCTTCGATATTTTCTCTCTGTACATTTTTGACCATCATTCCCTCAGTTACACAGGACAAGTTCTTCAATGTTGTAGTGACTTCAGTTCCTTGTACCTCTTTTTATCCTGGTCTCCACTCTCTTCCTCATTTTATCTCTTTCCTTTCCCCACCTGGGCTTCTAGGTTGATGACTTGAATGCCTGTCTCACCAACATTATGGCTTCTTTGCCGCGACAGGGCTCCTTCCACACTAACACCAACTGGGTGGACGTTCACTTCCTACTTACTGTTAAATGTCTGTAGAAATACATTAAAACTACCCCCCCCGAAAAAAAAAACCTTTTTGCAATAGCTATGTAAACTAAATATATGAACAAACTATAAACCAAAGAATGAGTGAAATTTCTATTTATTACATCGTGAAAAGGAAACAATTGGACGCACATTTCTGATGAGTTGCAACATGCTGTACCCTCTTAAAGACAATAGGACGGGCGGCCTCCCAAGAGTTCGTGGAGGAGGTTGACTTCCAGCGGTCCCTGTCTGGCTTCAGGATGCACAAATTCTCCTTCTTCTTAACTTCTTTGTCAGCCTACCTCCATTGAGAATATAACTCGCAGCATTCCATGCATCAAGAACAGAGAAGACCCTGTGTTCCCAGAGGGCTAGTCACCTACCTGCCTTAGAGAGCTCTCAAGTACGAACATGGTCAAAGAAGTCCTACTGGCAGTCTATGAAAAACACACTGGCCCACAGGGAAGGACTATTACCCTGGCAACTCAGGAGAGGATAATCCTGAAGCTGCCTTTCTGCAAGAAACAAAAACACAAACAACCAAACAAAAAATTGAAGCCCTCTGATTAATTCCACCCAAAGTTTGAAGGGGACATGGCGTTCTTGAAACCTGAGCAGATCATGGGCTGAGGTAAGGGTAGAAAAGCAAAGGCAGCCAAGGGAGAGTATTTCCCTCTTCCATCAGCTGCAAGGGCCACTCTAAACCTTTTTATACTCATCCCTGCAATTTCATCAGCTCGGACATAGACCATATCACACATACGTGCCCTGAATTAGCAGGAGGCCTTTCCCTCAAATCCCATTTTGTGACATGAATTCCTACCAGTGACTTACCTCTCTTCAAGCTATAGTTCTTCCTGTAAACCACTGGATCTGAAAGGAACCCAGATGTTCCCTCTGCACTGCGGGACTCCTCCCCCAGGGTTGCTCCAGAGATGGGCTTCATTACCAGGGTTTTGCTGTGCTGCTGCCATCGAAAAGGGAAGGCCCACTGTCGCTTGACTAATTCCTTATTGTGCCTCCCATGTGCATCCCAACCTAGTATCCCACTTGCTGCTCCCACTGCTTCTTTCATTCTGTCTCAGAGTGGGGCTGTCCCATTCATCCTTCATCATCTCCCTGTCTCCTTCCAGTCCCTCCTCTGTGTGGCCAGGTCCCTTCATCTCCACCCCCAGGCGATCTTGGCCACTCGTTAGTCTGAGTCCAGAACAGACAGAATTTTGTCTCTGGGAAGAAGAAGTCATTATTCACTTTCTCTGAATTCATGGACTTAAAAAAAAAAAAAAAGCAATAAATAAATAAATAACAAGAAACTTCCCAGGGTCAACCTTTTCTTTCTTCAGTCGAATGACAATAACAACATTCATTTTCTTTAGCATAAACACTATCCCAATCAAAAGATATAGTCTTACCTTCTGAGCCTGAGTTTAGCACAAAGTAGTGTAATAGTGCATTTTCCAAAGTCTGAGTTATTCAGTCTTATCTTTGGTTACTTTACTAAATTTTAATCAATGTGTTTTTGGAATGAAAAAGATAAAAAATAAAATAGGTATAAGGTGACTGAGCTCAGTGCCTGCCTCTGGATTGTTCCTGTCTAGAAAGATAGCTTTTCCTTTAGGATGAGTAAATTAAAAATAAACATAAGAATAAATAAACATGACCTCTATGAGAAAAAGCTGTATCCCAAGGGAGGAGAAGCAATATTCTGTGGGGTTGAGAGATAAGCTTTGATATGAAAAAGATTTGCTTCAGCAGACAGAAGGAAATAGTCTGTAATATTTGCTTCGCGGTTTCAATATGTTTTTAAAAATACAGGTAACCGTTAAAGAAGAAACTTGCTATCAGAACAGACTGTGTGAAAAAGGCTTGGTTTAATAAGCATTTATAAAGCCAAGCTGCTTTCTCTTTCACAGGCCTTTCTTTCCTGGTGGGCCCCCGGGCTCAGGTGAAGATACACTTTTCTCATCTAAACTCACCTTGGTGATCTTACCTGGTCCCATCGATTCAGCTGTCACCCAATGGTGGCCACTCCCAGACCTGCATGTCCCAGCGTGACCCTCTCCTCTGAACTCCGGCTCATCTGTCCAACTACATAAAAACCCATCTCCACTCTCATTTAGACTATGGTCTAAAGTCTTTCCATGACCTTCTGAGCCTGACATTGTCTGACGCCCGCGTCCTCACCACTGCTTCTTCCTACCACTCATTCTCTTACCTCTTTTGAGGTTTGCCTTCACTGTGTTTTCTAAACATATCTAACTTGTCCCCACCTACCTCACAGTCTTTTCCCCTGCTATTTCCTCTGCCAGGAAAGCCTTTCCCATTATCTTCAGGTGGTTTGCTTCCTTGCTTCACCAAGGGCACGTCCTCAGAAAGTCTTTACATTAACATTGTCATTTTCCTTTCTCTTCATTCTCCGTCACTTTACTTGGCCTTATTTTTCTTCATAATACATCATGGACTATAATACACACACACACACACACACACACACACACACAAAAACATATATATATATATGAGTTATCTATTTTGTGTACCTTCTTCACTAGCATGCAAATTCCATGAAGACAGGGATGTTGTCTGGCTTACTTACTGTGGTATTCCCAGAGCCTAGAACAGCAGTGGTCCGCAGTAGGGGCTCAACAAATATTTGTTGAGTGCATGAGTGTACCAAGCACAAAGGGACACAAAGGCATACAGAAATAGCATCTGTTCTCCAAGGTTGTAAAATGAGAAAGAAGACACCCATATCTGTTATTCCTGAGAGTGAAAATAACATTTTTACAGTGGAGAGACAAGTAGCACAGCCCAGGGGTAAAGGAAGGTTTTCTGGGAGACATGATGCTGAACCTTGAAGGGTGAGTAAAGTTAATCAGTCAAAGAAAACAAATTAAGGCTTTGCAGGTCAAGGGCATGTAGCCATCTGCGCAGAGCTAGAGCAAAGGGCCCATTGACCAGGAAGATCAGATGCCAGAACCCCTTAAAAATCCCACCAGGAACCCTGGATTGGGAGACAGATTTCACCCTTGCCTCGCTTCCTTGCCAGTCAACCTTGCAATAAGGCCTTTTTTCCTTTCTTTCTAATTTGCTCAAAAGCCGGTGCCAAAGTATTGTCTTCTATGCATGTTGGGCAGTGAGCCCTTGCTTGGTAACAAGATCAAGATATTTAAAATGGTGATACAACCTTCCCCAGGAGATTTTGGAATTCTGAGTGTCAATGCGTTGGATGGGTCATTTGCAGAGGTATTGCAGGATGATGACAGAGACAAAAGAGAGACTGAATCAAATACCTATGTCTTCAGTGAAAACAGGAGAGTGACTAAGAGTATGTGAGGTCATAGATAAGGAGGGATTAAGAGTAACCTCGATGGGTGACATAAACCTTAACGGATGAGGGGCTGTACACGGGGCTTAAAGAGGAACAGGTCACAAGCACCACTGCTGATTTAGAAGAGGGTAGCTCTCAACTCCAGACCCAGGAGAGTGTGAGAATGAGAGAAATGGAGACTTAGAGGAAATGGTATTTCATTTAAGATTTCATTTAAGACAAGACCATGAAAGATACAGGAAAATATATTTGCCATAGATTGTAGATTGAAAGGGCAAAATTGAAACTAGAACAAAGCAGCCAACTGAAAATATGCTTTGGTGACAGTTAATAACAAACTTGACACTGCACAAAATTGCATCCTTGACAAAGAAGCATCCTTGAGAAACAATCCCAGACCACGCAGAAAATGAAAAGCCCTGAATATGAAAAAAATCTAATCTTTGAATAATAGATGTTTCTGAAGAAAGCTTACTGTTAATAATGAGTGAGATAATATATGTAAAACGCCTAGTGAGTGCTTGAAAAATAGCAGACATTATTAATATTTTCACAAAGGAACACTGAACAAATGTGCTGTCTTTTGCCTGTAAAAAACCTATACAAGTATGGTTTTGAGCAGAGGCAGGTGAAGTTAAGCTGATGAGAATGAAGACATCTCTGACAAGCATTGATAGCTCATGAAGACTCTAAACTTCTACTTCAAGTTAATAAATTGAACCAAATTCTCACTTGAATTCTTACTATTATAACTTGTGATAATAAGCCGTGTCGTTATGTTCTTACACATACTGGGGCCACTATAACCAAGGGGACTAAATATTTTTCACCCTATCTTAGTGCTTTTTCTAAGAAAAGTGTAAAATTTTCAGGTGGTATTAAAGAAAGTATGAGTAATAGACATTATTTTCACACATGCATTTGAGAATTGGGGTTTAAAAAATTGTGAAAGGAGATTTCTTTTGCAATGACCATAACTCAGTAATTGGTGAGTGATGAACATGTTAAGGAAAAAGAAGTTTTATAGTTTCATACACATGCATATATATATGTGAAGGTTTCCTTTCTAAATATGATCCATGTTTTAAAACAAGGTAGAAAAATTTTGTGTGTGTGTAGGAATACATATTCATGTGGAGATGGGATGAGAAGGTTTGGTTCCTGGCAAAATAAATGAAAAAAAAAGAAAGGCCCAGATAAATCTTTAATAAAATATCAAATTTCAACAATAAAAATAGTAAAAGTATACAAACAAGTGAATAAATAAAATGTAGATTTCTTGTAAAGGAACAAAAAATTTGGTGGGCTTTCATTTCTTTATAATGTTGGAAGTATTGGAAGTACAGTATTGGAAGAGTGGAGAAAATTACCCAAGATTTCTACACCCCTTAAATATTGTTTTGTAATGTCGGATGACAATAGAAAACATGGTCTCATGTATTTGTGTTCTTAGAAAATTTGCCAATAGATGCCCTGCCTTAAAATTTTACTAGCTATGTGACTATAAACTGGATCATGAAAAATACAAGGAATGTATTCATAAAAAGATTTAATTTTTGTTTTCTAATGTCTCTTTAAATTGTTCTGAGGATCTAGTTTCTCCCTTACTGTGGGAAGAAACCTCAGATGGGTCTGTATCTTCTCTGGTAACTTGTAGGTAAGAAAAAGTTATTTAGTCACTTGAAGTCTCACAGCTCAGTCTTGATTCAGAAGTTGGACATCGAAGACTAACAATTCAAGCTTGATTTAAAACTGAGGATCGTCCCATCCCTTGCTCAAGCCTGCTGCAGGCTGGAAGCACGTGCTGAGGGAGGGGCGCACACTCCCTTTCTGCTCTCAGCACTTCGATTCTTTCTTACCTCTCTTAGTAATGGGGGTTCCCAACCCCTGCAGAGCTGCTGCAAGGGAAAGGAAGAAGAGACAAGCAGAACAGGGATGTTCCTTCTTCCAGGGATCTAGCTTGGCCACCTTTTGGAGTTGCAAAATGTTTCTTCCACCAGCTCAATTCCCGCTGGTTCTTGCAGCCAGAAGCCGTGGAGACTTACCTTCTTGGCACTGGATCCCTAGGCTGGGGGCCTGGTGTGGGGCTGGGACTCCTCGCTCCTGAGATATCCCTCCTGAATTTTCATCCACCACATGTGGATATGAGACCAGCCCGTTCCACATCTCTGCCCCTCTCACCAGTCTGGATGGTTGTAGTTTCTTTAACTCAGTAGTTGTCAGACTTTCATTCAACTTGATTTCTGACATCTCTTAGTGATGGTTGTTCTGTATTTTAGTTGTAATTTTGATGTGGTTGTGCGAGGAGGTGAGTGATGTTTACCTATGCTGCCATCTTGACCAGAAATCTATCCCGGACCTTTTGAGATAACAGAACTTGCAGGGGAACGTGCGTGCATCCCAGGGCCAACCCCTATGCTGCAGGGAGTATCAAAGGCCAGCAGGTGGAGCCACAATACGGCTGAGTGCCCACGATCTGCTGTCCTAACTGGGCATTCGGAGACAGTTTAATTTTATCTGGAATAAATAAGCAATGTGAGTTTTCACAACCAGGATTTCCAAAACTGATTCTTTCTTTTGGGGGATAATAAAAGAAAATCACACAGTACAGGAAAGCAGAAAAAATTGGAATACTGACTGGTGGTGTGTCCCTCGGTAATCCTGGCTTCAGCACTCTTTTCCCTTGGGCAGGCCTGGTTGGCTGGGTACCATTTCTTGTGGCCAGCTCCCACTTTCTGTTCAAATTCTTATGCTATCTCCCCTCTTTGTCCCATTCTTGGTACACACAAATCTATGTCTCTTCTGCCCGTAGATGAAATCCGAAGAGTCCTTGTTCTTTATCAAGCCATGCATATTAAAGTTTTATCTGCCTCATTTGCTACCATTCCAGACTACTCCTGGAGGCCATCTTGCATAAATTAAAAGGTTCATGAAAGGCCTTCTCTCATTAGAAGTTACTTTACCTCAGAAATAATTTACCTTGTTCCTATAGAATGAAAATTACTGCGATTTTTTTGGGGGGGGGGTGGTATGCTTTAAAGAATGTTTACAAAAATCTTTTTGAAAAAGAGACTGTGTTTTTGGTTAGAAAGAGTCTATATTGTGAGAACGTCACTTCTTCCTAAATTGATATCTACACCAAAATAAGTTCCAGGTGAGTCCAATGCTAAACATTTTTAAAATCTATAAAAAACTAAATTATAATTAATTTGGATAGTTCTGCAACCTGTGAGAGGAGTAGGCCATTTTAATATTTATTTTAAAATAATTGTTTGTTTTTATATTGACTATCTAAAGTTAACATCATTGTATTTAAGAAAGTCCAAATAAACTGGTTTAAAATTTTATAACAATTATGAAAGCAAAGGCTTACATCTTAATTTAACAGAGCTCATATAAACGTAAACAAAACAGAAAGTCTTCAATGTATAAAATGACAAAATTTTAGACATTTAGCCAAAGAAGAAATACCACTAGTTAATAATTAAAGAGAAATTGTTCCGACTCGAATAATTAAGTGAATTCATTTTTTAAAAAAAGACCATTTTTTACTTCCAAACTAGCAATTTTTTAAAAATGTGTACCAATATGTTGGTGAGTAAAATAGCTTTCTTCCATATCAATGAAGGATATATAAATATAACTTTGGGCAATTATTCATAAAGGCCCTTATAATAGTTTGGTTGTTTCAGTTTAATGACTCTACTTTGGGGGGAATTTATGCCAAGGAAATAATCCTAAAATTTACATATAAATTTATTAATTGTAGCAGTCATAAAATCAAATCTTTAAAAAAAATGTTTACACCCAACGGTAAGGTAAACTCACTCTATGGAATATTGCATATTCTTAAATGATGTTTAAAATAATCAGTAACAACATGGAAATCCTTATAATAGTATACAAAATGCAATATTGGTCCAAAAAAATTAAAATATGGCTAACCGAATTGTTAACTAGGAAAGCAAACATTTAAACACAGTATGTCACTACACACCCACCAGACTGACTAAACTAAATGGACTGAAAATACCAAATGTTGACAAGAATATGGCACAACAAAAACCCTCACACATGGCTTATGGGAATGGAAGCTGGTACGACACCTGTCTGACACCATTGAAGGCAACCGAAGGTACGCGTGCCCAATGGCCCAATGATTCCACTCATAGGTAAGGAACCCAGAGAAACCCCTGCACCTGAGTCCCAGGGTACAAGAATCTACAAGAATGCTCACGGCAGCAGGGTTCGGAATAACCAGAAACCCAGCATGCCCATCACCAGCAGGATGGATGAATTGTGGGTTACTTGTGCTATGAGGTAGAACACAATAAAATGAACAGATGAGAATTAAACATCGCCATATAAATTATTTTCACAAACATAATGTTGAGAGAAAGAAGCAAGTCATGAAAGAATGTGTTTATTAATCCATTTATATAAAGTTAAAAAATGAATGAAACTAAACTGTCTTGTTTAGAGATATAAACAAATGTGATGGAACTGTAAAGAAATGCAAGGACATGAGTATCATAAGAGTCAGGATAATAATTGCCCCTGGCAAGATGAAAGAGTTGTAATAGAGAAGTGGAGGGATTCTGTAGTGTAACAGAGAAGTGTAATAGAGAAGTTGTAATAGGAAAGTGGAGGGATTCTCACGGTCTAAGAGTCTTTTTCTTTTTCTCTCTCTTTCTCTCTTTCTCCCGTTCTCTTTCTTTCTTCCTTCCTTCCTTCCTTCTTTCCTTCCTTCCTTCCTTTCCTCCTTCCTTTCTTTCTTCCTTCCTTTCTCTCTCTCTCTCTCTCTCTCTCTTTCATGTTTGATTGATTGACCTGGGATATGATTACATAGGTGATGGCTTCTTTTACACTGCACATATGTACTTTTATATATTATGTAATGCATATTCTATGTTATGGGTTGCATTGTATCCCTTCCCCCTGGCCTCCCCAAGAACAAAGTATACTGAAGTCCTAGTCCCCAACACTTCAGTACGTGACTTTGTTCAGAAATAAGGTTGTTGCAGGTGCTATTAGTTAAGATGAGCAGCAGCAGGATGGGCCTCTATTTCAGTGTGACTTGTGTCCTTAAAAGAAGACAGCCGTGTGAAGTCAGAGACACAGAATGCCATGTGGAGATGGAGGGAGACCTTGGAGTGACATTTACAAGCCAACCAACACCAAGGACTGCCTGTCATCGCCGCAAGCGAGGAGCGGGTCATGAGGCGGATTCTCTCTTCGAGCTCTCAGAAGGAACCAACCCTGCCCACATTTTAATTTTAAACTTTTAGTCTTCAGAACTATGAATAAATCGTGTTGTTTTAAGCCACCTCACTTGTGGTACTTTGTTACAACGGCTCTAGGAAACTAATACATTATATTTCTGCATTAAAAATATTTTTTAAAAATTTCCCAAGAATTTATGTTTATGGTCTCTAATTTCTTGAATAAATCGCAAAATCTACAATTAAAAAGTAGTCAAATTGTCCTACTTTATATAGTCCCTGGAAATACAGAGGCACTCAAAGACACAATTGAAATACTATAAAAATAAGGATCTCCTATTCAGAAAGGGGAACTGTGCAGCCCATCCAGTTGTTCCAGGGGGTCAAGGATCAGTCGTAGATGTCCAAGTACATTTAAAAATAAAGAATGTGGTTTGTTCCGACTTGGCCTGTAAAATCTTCATCCTGACCCTTTGATTCCCTTCCTTACTGGAAATTCTCCAGCGTTTGAAGTGACCCTGACTATGGCTTCTGGGAAGACATTCTTATTCATTGCGTTTCACTCCAGAGAAAAGAGGGGCTGACCTGAAAGGAGGCTTGACCCAGGACTTCTCTGGGGCAGAATACTGATGAACACAGATGGCTTCGTGAATGACAATCTTTGGTTATAATTGTGCTTTCTGTGAGTTAGGGTACTGGCAGTCTCAGAGTTTACAGAGCAATGTGTGCTGGGAGACTTCATTTGGGGTTGACTTTTTATAGGATGCTGGGCATGCTTGCAGGAGCGCTGCCTTTCTCAGACATGTTCTATATGATCAGAGGGCGCCATTATAAAAGGGCATAAAGGAGCAATACATGGAGAACAGATTTTTTACATTAACAAAATGCAACATGATTTCTACACTACTTTCAAGACTTTAAATACCAAAACAGAGTGAAGTCCAGAAATTTTTTTTCTAGGAAAATAATGAAGTGGAAAGAATAGTGGTAAGAGATTTTAAAGCCGGGCTGTCTGCTTTGAAAACTCTTCCTTCTTAGCTTGGCGTGATTAGCCTCGCTAAGTACAAATGTTTTCATCTGTAAAATTAGGATAAAAATTACACCTATTGCAAAAGAATGCTAGCTAGGAAGATTCGATGAGGCAGTACATAAAGCATTTACCTCAGAACATTGCACATGGTAAATGCTTAATAAATAATTGTTGCTGGAATAAGAAGTATCTCCAGATTTATATTTGGAGTGGCTATATAAATTTCCAGCAGAGTCAATAATAAAGTAGGTCCCCTAGAGGTAATTTGGTTCACCCCATTAATTAGGCAGAGAAGGAAAAGTTCAGCTTCTGAAGCTGAACATTCTAGTACTTAACACTTTCTATCAGAAAAATAAAATTCGCTTGTTTCCTGGCCTGCTACTTAAGTGGCTTGGATCAAATAATTTCTAAGGAACTTTCCAAGTACTAAAAATTTGTATTTCTAACAGCCATTGTCAACCATAAGTCAAATATGTTAGTCTCTAAATCATTGTCTTTCTTTCAATGGGTATTTCTATTATCTTGGCTTCCACCCTCTCAATGAAACACAGGACCTTTAGGCTAGTTTGGAGGTCCACGTGTTGGTGGTTTTGGTGTTTTCCCAGGTGTGTTCTGGGGACCTCACAGACTTGGGCAGCTCTAGTCTGTCACCAGTCAGAGGGCTGGGGAACATTCATATCACTGAAGTTTGCCTGGACTGAACTATCAGGCTTCCCCACTTTGAAAGAAGAAAAACATGATTTTGTGAAACATTCAAAGAATCTCATGATTTTAAAACCTACTTGTATGAGCAACAAAGGTTGCGATATAACCTTTATTTTCAATGATATTTGTTGTTTTGTTGATAAAAGCCATTAGTCATAGGAACCGCTTTGTATTTCCCAATCCACCTAAGAGTAAGTGGCCTGCAATCTTTTGTTCCCCGCATCCACCCCTCCCACCCCAGACCCTGGTGCGTTTGCGGGTTGTCCAGGAGATGGCACTGTTGTCTCAAAGGAGTGGCTTCAGTAGGGCCCAGAAATAGAACTTGGAAAAACGGATAATGGGTGACAGCCAGTGGTTAACAGGGAAGCTGCGAGTCAAGTCCCTTGGGCATAAAGTCCCTTGGGTATAATAACCCTTGGGTATAAAGGCAAAATAAGCTTAAATAATTGGCTTCCTCCATCTCCCTTCCTAGGGGCGAACGTGAACATGAAGACCAACAACCAGGATGAGGAGACTCCCTTGCACACAGCTGCCCACTTCGGCCTCTCGGAGCTGGTGGCCTTCTATGTGGAACACGGGGCCGTTGTGGACAGTGTGAACGCCCACATGGAGACGCCCCTGGCCATCGCAACCTACTGGGCCCTCCGCTTTAAAGAGCAGGAGTACAGCAGGGAGCACCACCTCATCTGCCGCATGCTGCTCGACTACCACGCCGAGGTCAACGCCAGGGATGATGACTTCAAATCTCCGCTCCACAAGGCAGCCTGGAACTGTGACCACGTGCTCATGCACATGATGCTGGAGGCCGGCGCCGAAGCCAATCTCATGGATATCAACGGCTGTGCTGCCATCCAGTACGTGCTGAAGGTCACCTCCGTGCGCCCTGCCGCCCAGCCCGAGATCTGCTACCAGCTACTGTTGAACCACGGGGCTGCTCGAATATACCCTCCACAGTTCCATAAGGTGAGGCCGTGTCCCTCCGAGCGACTCAAGCTCGTTTGAGGCTTGATTCTCTGACTTCTCATTTACATATATAACCCTAGCTATCTCACTCTAGTCCAAGGTGGTTTGAAATCTGGGGCTGAGAGCAGGGAATGAGACCAAGAGTGGCAGATCATCTTCTATGTCTCGTGTGAACACCAATGAACAGGCAGTGGCTTCTGGTGGGACTGAGTTGAGAAAGATCAGAAGGCCATTCTAAGTCTGTAGGACGGGTGGGTGGTGTCAGACAGGCATACACTTGCTGTTTCTTGAGCAGAATGTCTGATCTAAAGATGCCTTTTGGAATTAGTCGACATGAAAGGGCTGTTCAATTTTCCAGTTTAGCGAAAGCTAATGTTTATTGAGTACTAATAATTATACTTACAATTTTCCAGTTTAGTGAAAGCTAACGTTTATTAAGGATTAATAATTACACTTATTATATATAATGAATTCTACTTACAAAGCACACTGTTATAAACATTTTACATTTTTATTTATTTTTGCCTTTCTCATTTTTGAATTTAATTCTTGTAGCAGCCCTAGGAGAGAAACAATATTATTACCCTATTCTATAAAGGAGGGAATTGGGGCACAGAGCAGTTAAGAAACTTGCCTGACCTCACACAGGATTCAACAATGCCAGGGTTCAACCGTAGATCATTCGGCACTCGTGTCTATTCTTGTAATATCGCACTGTATAACCTTGATTTTTAACAATATTTATTAATCATCTCCAGTGGGTAGCGGGGACCAGATGCTAACAAGGCTGATATGAGTAAGACATGGGACCTACTTTTGGGTAGTTTAGAATCTAGTGGGAGAGGCGAATACATGAAAAGATCATTTTACTCTGCCATGGCAAATAACAGGTGGAGGAATTAGGTTGATGGTGATAATCATTTTGGAAACCAAAATGCATTTCTTCTTAAAATAAATCAAATGACACCATACCTAGGCTCTCACTCATTCTAAAAATTAATTAACAAGAAGCAGAGAAGTTTCTGGTATAAACCAACTGAGTAACGCAGGGCCACAGAAAGTTAGTCGACAGAGCTTTACTAAATTCACAGCTAAGTTCTACCTCTTCCCTTGGCAAAATATCAAAACGGGTCTGACATTCTGCACCATGAAACTTAGTTGGAAAAAAGTTCCAGCAAAGAATTTAAGGGAAGTGTACTCAGTCAGGGCAAATTCCAGATGGAGAGCCCCAGGAATATTCAGATACAGATATGACATCAGTGAATTTTGTGACCTCATAAGGGATTTTTTCTTGGTTGTCTGTGTTGTAATGATGATTAAGTCATTTCCTCATTAGAATTATTTGTAATACTGAGAATGCTCTGGAACGTCATACATTTTTAAATAGAGAATTCCAAATGATTATGAGGAGGGATACAAGAATAAATAATAATATTACAACAATGTCCTTTGTTGAGTTTTAAATAGGCTTTATACAAATTTCATTTTATTTGCATAATAACTTTTGTGATAGGCACTGGCATTATGACCATCTGAAAGGTAATAGCATTGGGATATTTTCCTAAAGTCACAGAGAGTCTGTGGTCAAGTTCATTCACTTGTTTATTTTGACAACTATTTACTGAATACCTACTACATGCCAGGCACTATTCTAGGAGCTGGAGATAGAGCAACGAACAACAACAATAACAAAAAAGGCCTTCATGGGATGTACCCTCTGGTGGGAGACAGGAAAAAACAAAATAACAAACAAATAAATATACTCCAGAATGTTTGGTGCGGTGGAGAAAAGTAAAAAGGGTAAAGAAAATAAGAGAATGCCTCTTTCTTTTTTTTGGCGTTTGCGTATGTGCTGTTCTACAGAGGTGAGTAGAGAGAATTAGAACATGGAGGAGCACGTCATGGGAATGCCTGAACGAAGGGAAGAGCATTCAGGTATCGGAAACAGCAGGGGCGAGGATGAGGCCAGAGAGAGCTAAGCATGCTTGTGGGGAGCAGGAAGCCAGAGTGGCTGGAGGGGAGTGAGCACGGAGGAGGAGAAGTCGGAGAGGTGTATATGAGGGCAGTTTACAGACCATATACATGGCCCTGTAGGCTGCGGTTATGTTCTTGGTTTTTTACGTAGAACAAGATAGGAAGTCTTTGAAGGATTTTGAGCTGGGAAGTGTAGCCTGACTTATATTCCACTAAGATCTTTTTGACGGACTTTTGGAGAAAACTAGCGGGGGCAAAGGCGTTGTAAAAACCTAGGTAAGAGATGAGGGTGTCTTACACCCACAGTGGAAATGGTGAACGTGGTCAGACTTGTGGCATGTTTTACAGAAGGAATCAATAAGCCTTGCTGATTGATTATTTGTGGGCTGTAAGAAAAAGAGAAAGGTTGAGGATAGCTTCAAGGATTTTCGCCCAAGAATTTTAAAGAGTCAAGGGGACATTTCCTGAGATAGAAACAAGATGGGGGGGAACTGATTTTGAAAAGAAGATCGGGGTTCTGCCGTGACTGAGATACCTACTCTTCACCTAGGTGAATAGCAAGTAGGCAGCTTGATGTATGAATGTGGCATTCAGGGAAACGTCCTGGCCAGAGGCACAAAATTAGGGAGCCTTCCTCATGAATACGGTGCGGAAAGCCAGATGCATTAAACAAATGACGGCTGGAACTCTCGTTACTGCTGCATGCCCGCCGAGCAGTGGAATCAGAGCTTCTGGGCTTGGTTTGCCCACGCGGGCCTTTCCAGCCAGGAGAGGCGGTGTCCGAGGCTGTCTAGAGACTAAATGTTGAGTTTTAGTTTGAAACTCACTGCTGGTTGCCTGTGGGTGAAACAAGCCTCTGCGTAAGAAACTAAAAGACCCTCTCTCCTCATTCCTTTTGAAGAGCCAGATAAGGGAGAATGAGCCTTTCAACAGTTTCTGTTCTCCAGTAAGCAGCCTTATGAATGAGAGGAAGGTCCCTGGGTCCTTTCACAAAGGCAGTTCCCTGAGAGGGCACAACGAGGACGGTTGGGAGCAGCGGCTTAGGAAACACATGCAGGTAAGCATTGTCCGCTTCCTAGCTGTATGGTTTCTGAGCAAGTTCCTCGATCTCTCAGATCCCAATTTTCTCCTCTGAAAAATGAAGGTAAAAATAACAACTCCTCAGGGTTATCTAACTAGGAATACGTGAGCGAACCATGGGAATCCCCGAGGCCGGTAACGCTGCTCAACAAGTTTCTTTTCCTCCTCTGCCCTGAAAGGACACTTGGTCCACTGTAAGAGTCTCTGCCATCATCTTGGGTGGCTCCCCTAGCTTGTAAAGTAGGCCTACAATTATGTGTTCCAAGGAACACTCTGTTTACCATCAGTGTTCTTATCAGTTCTGTTTTCTTCCTCTGAGTTCCTCTAGTTTGTCATATGCTAAAGAGACTTAGAACAGAGTTAGTGGCCACTGGGGGATGGCTGGTATCATGCACATTTTGTTGTTACCAACAGCCTAAGAGAGCTGGCCCCTTTCCAAAGGAAAACTGAAGGAAACCTATTTAATTTGCTATGCAGGTGCTTCTCAGTGATTTAGAACAACTACTCCATAGCCCAACTTTCCAAAGACAAAGTCATCTTTACAACAAGTAAATGACTGACTCATTTATCCAGGAGATAAAGTGATTTGTTCTCTTGTGGACAGGGAATTCGGTTTCCTTATTTACAAGGAATAAGGTTAGGGCTGAAGATGCTGTCTGCCAAATACAAAACACATTTGTAGAGGGTGTATTTCACCAAAAGCCAATGTATAAATTACATAAGGGGAGAAAAAGGAATTATATGGTCTGCAATTGCTTTCCAGGGTACGAAAGGACATTTGATTTTTTTTTTTTCTAAGCATAATTCAAAAGAAGTGACACCCCAGGGAGTCAAGATTGGATTTTCAGGTAGGACAAGAAAGACATTTTTCTAGGGAAGGGAAAGGCAGGTGAGGGTTTGGGGGAGGCGAGGATGATATCTGCTATTGAACAATGTTGTACAGGAAGCTCAGGGTACAAGAAGTCTCTTTGATTATTAAGTACCTTTCTGCACACAAATATATTAATATAAAAGGGCAGAAGTAACTTTAGAATTATTCTGCTGAAGTGGCTTAGAGTTGCTACTTGTATTGGAAGGGTGGCAAGAAGATTTATCTTGAATCTATTTTGCACTCTATGCTTTGAGGTGTCAGATGAGGGAAGATATCTAAAAGTCTCCCCAGTTGCCACCACTGTGGAAAGAGCTTTTTGACCAGTCACCCTTCCTTGAAGGAAGAGACATCAGAGACACACAGAAGGTGAAGGTCATTGGGCATCTTCTGTTCCTCAGGATGGAAAAAGGAAGTAGAAGCTTATCCCTTCTGGGTCCATACCGGCCCTTTCTCAAAGTTCCTGGTAGTCAGCATCTGGTGATTATTTAGAGTTTGTTCTCTCTTAAGGGATTTTTTTTGCTGTTGTTGTTATTGTTTTGTGAAATAATTATGGAGGCCTAAAGAAGGTTCTGGAAGAAGCCTGATGTGCCAGTTTAGATAGCTGGAAGGTTGTCAGACTGAAGGAGCTTTTCGTGCTGTGAGGCCTGTCTTATGTCAGCAGAAAATTTAGTATTCAGTGTCAGCAAAACCGAATGGCAGCAGTGGGAGCTTTGGACTTTGTGCATCTAAAGACTGAAGGTTAAGAAGTACTTGATTTTTTTTTTTTTTACCTTAATGAAGAGTGAGAAGTTACCTCCCTGTGATATATGGGACTAGGGCAGGTGCAAACTGAAGCATCAAATATGTGACATTAGGCTCCTAACCTGTGAATGAAGTACATTCCTGTATCTGTAACTTAGTCGAACACTTTCTAAATACGGACTGGAAATAGGGTTGCCTGATAAAATTGAGGATGCTCAATTACATCTGAATTTCAGATCAATTATAAGTGACTCTAAGTATAAATATGTACCATGCACTATTTGGGACATACTTATACTAAAAAATTACTGTTGTCTATCTGAAATTCAAACTTAATTGGACAACCTTTACTATTATTATTTGCTAAATCTGGAAACCTTAGTTGGGAAGTAGGTAACATGGTGTCAGGAGAGAGTAACTTTCATCCACATGTTTTCTCTTTCCTCAGTGTTGGCAAGAAGGTAGAGGTAAGGAACACCTAGGGACAAAGTACCTGTGTTGCCTGTGTGGGCACTGCATCTTTAAATATGTCCACCGTAGCTTCCCTGAAGAATGAGTGGGGCTTGGGGATTTATGCAGAGCATGGAAATCAGTTTTCTGAGTGGACAACTAAACTGTGTGCAGAGTCCCAATGCAAACTTCCTGACTGCTTCATGCTTTTTGGTTTTATAATTCTAGTGTAAGTATATTCTTGATTCAATCCTTGGATTAATTTCAGCTATCATCCCAGTACTGGTAACTCTTAAATTTAAATCTTTATTTTTGGGTTGCTCAGGTGATTACCAATGCACTTCTTGCCATGGCTCATCCTTCTGGAAGGGGTGTATCTGGAGGTCTTTAGAGAAGAATGTGTACGGAGGTCTGGATGGATGCTTTTTTCATATGATGTGCAATATCTTTGCATTCACAAGGGGATTCTTTTGAAATTTCAACATGATGCAGCCTAAACTAATTATGGAAGAGAATTATTTTAGGTTGTCTTAAAACATCTGTGCAATGGGATTTGTGTTCTTAAAACATTTCACCAGCCATTACCCAAGGATTAGAATAAGATCATGAGAATATATTTGAAAGAACACTAAATTCAGGTGAAGAAAACCCAAGACCACGCTTCCTCTCACTGTACCTCTCTGGGTTTCAGTTTCCTTAATTCGAAGTTAGGAGGATTAGATAACCTCCAGGGCTCCTGGCGACCCCAACATTCCAGGATAACTCTGATCGTAGTTTATAGCTAGTGTTCAAAGCGATTGACCTCAGGTTTTCTCTGTCTCTTTTACATAGAGCTCCACATATGCCATCCTCATCTCAGCTACAGAGAAAAGAGCAGCCCCATTTGTCTCAATTTTCCAAAACCAAGGTCCTGGAAAATTACCTGCCAACCCTGACAGCCATGTACTCAGACAGAAATCCTTTGAGCTACACTCCCTGTAGACTCAGAAATGCTGATTCTCCAGAGGTCCCGTAGCCATGGCTCTCTTGCTCGGCCTACCTGCTTAGCCTTTTATGGACTGATGTTATCGGGTTACTCTATTTGTTTAGGCCTGGCTGAAAAAGCCATGGTCCGCAGCTTAGCTTTGTGCGCTGTACCCAGAATGTATGTGAAAGGATCCTCTTATTAAACTAGTATTTATGTTGTACTTATTTGGACCTAGCCGCTGGACGGGATGACTCTGATGCCTTCACTGGTTTGGAACTTCAATTCATACATTTAGTCCACAATGGCTTATGACTGTGTTTCTTAAAGATGGGACGCCAGGAGCAGCCGTGTGCTGGCATTGGCTCCCAGCCACTCATGAGAGCTGACTCTTAAATTTTGTAAGCTTATTGTTAAAAACAACCATTGTCAAAATTATATTATATAAACCACTTAAGTGTACTAAAAACAAAGGTAATAAATATTCAAAACACTGTACCTCCTAATTAGTTGACTCTACGTATCTGTGCTGTTGATGTTATTGCATCTATTATGTCTCTGTGGTGGAAACACTACATCATGTTACTACACGTTTTCCCCAACCGTGCACTCAGTGACCTCATGTTGGTAGTTCCAAATTCCTCAGACCCTGGCCCTCTGTCTTTTCCATTTATACCCACTACTGAGCCCCATAGCTTTAGCCAGCACATTCTTTTTAAAAAGATTTTATAGAGAGAGGGAAAGGGAAGGAGCAAGGAAGGGAGGGAAACATTGATGTGTGTGAGAAAAACATCGATTGGTTGCCTCTCGCACGCCCCTAACTGGGGACCTGGGCCACAACCTAGGCATGTGCCCTGACTAGGAATTGAACCGTGACCTTTCCGTTTGCTCAATCCACTGAGCCACACCAGAGAGGGCACTAGCACATTCTTGGATGGTGCACAGATCACCTTCACCTTGACCTGCTGTTGGAGCATCTATCATGCACGCTTTTGAGTGCCACTAAAACATTGCATATGAAACACCCTCCTGCTCATTATCTGCTCATTTCCAAATGAGTCTGCCCTTCCAATTTTCTCAGTTCAATCAGTGACACATCTATTTGTCCTTGATCTCAAGCTTTTAAGTCGTATTCTTTATTCCCCATCTCTGATTAGTCATTAGGCCCCACTTATTCTTTCTCAGAGCTTCGGTTACCCTTCATTCTCATGATTAACAGTGATGTCAGCTGAGCAGCCACTGGGCGCATCCCCTCCAGCCCCCTCCCTGCTCTCTGCCCTGATACCCCTGTTGATTCCTTTGTGCTTTTGCTCATGGTGCTCGAAGGACACTTGATGATCTTTATGGTAGTCCCTTATTATTTACTGGTTTATATTGCTCTTCAGCTTCAAATACCTCTGCCTTTTCTTTCAACTAGGTTGTAAACTCCCTGAAGACTAAAAGCAGGCCATAAACTTCTCAGAATTACTATCATAGCACTAAACACAGTGCCCAAGGAGGCTTCCTAATAAAATGAATTGAACCCAATCCTTCTTTTTGTTAAGAATATGTAATTGCCTCCTGTTGCCTGTTAAGTCAATCCCAAGCTCTTCGGACTGGCATTCCAGGTGTACTGTCAACTAGCTGGCTCCATCTCACCTCCTCTTATCTTTAGCCCCCAAACATGGGCCCTTCATGCAGGTTGGCCTCCAATCAAGTGACCTGGACACACTCATACACACTTAAATGGATATTAAAATGATAATCATTCTGTCTCAGTTTTGCTCAAGGACCAGGATGTTTGGTACTTGCCACCACATCGAAAAATACAATACCAGACCCTCTATGAAGGATTGGTAAAGAAGGTCGGGAAAACCAGTTTTATTACCTTTTCCCCAATAAGAATAGGTTGAGGTTGAGAAGGACCAGGAAATTAGGAAGGAATTTCTTTGGAGAAAGTTAAGTGTAGAGGCATGTCTTCCTGCTAATGGTGGGTTTGGGGGGCTTCCTCCTCATCTCACGTCCAGTGAGAGAGGCTTTCAGAGAACTCCACAGAGAGTTTGATGTGTTCTCTGAAGTTTCAAGGGAAAAGTGGAATCGATGTGTAACTCATGCTGAGAAAATGTAAAGGAGAAAGTCTGTGGCTGAAGCTGCTGGTCTGGTGGCAAAGGAAAAATAAGGTGATGAGGTTGGGAGTCAAGAGTGCTTTTGCTGATAATGACGGGACAGAGGTACAGGTTCCCTGAGAACCAGCTGTGGTCACATTGAAGAGCCAACTGGGTCACTTTGAATTGAAAATGTAGAAAGAAAGAAACTGGCAGAAAGAAACTGGAAGTCTTCTGGTGGACACAGATGCTGTGGGGAGGTGTGAGAGCTGTAAGGGCAGGACATGCCTTTCATCAAGCTCCTACCTACTTTGTCAGAACTTCTTTTTCACTTGCTCCTGGATGGTGAAGGAAATCAGTCTGATTATATTAATCCTCCCGCCTGCCATGGTGGGGCTGGCAGTGTGTGTGAATGCTCAAAGGCATGAGACTTCTCAAAAGCATTTCAGGGCTCCAAGGAACCTAATAGGTCCATAAATTCACGATGTCTCTGTAAGTGGAATAAATGAATCATATAAGTGCATTAAAGAAGTGAAACTTTGTCTTTCCTCTGCAGGTGATACAGGCTTGCCATTCCTGCCCCAAAGCAATTGAAGTTGTAGTCAATGCCTACGAACACATCAGGTGGAACGTGAAGTGGAAAAGGGCTATCCCCGATGATGACTTGGAGGTAAAGAATCAGTTCGCTTCCTCTGATTTTCATATAAAGTACTTCCAGATTGCAATGGAAAGGCAGAAAATTTGAATGAAAAAATTGGTTTCAAGGGCACTTTTAAGACCTCCTCAAATGCAAGACAAAGTATTATAAACACAAAGCAAGAAAGTGTATAGATGCATCAAGCCCATAGCACTTGGGAGTGTCTTGAGAGGTTTGTCCATTTAAGGGTAAGTTGAACAATCATATAAAGGTGGCAGCTTTACTTTCTTCCCATCAATTTAGATTAATTAAACAATAATAATATTTGAGATTCCTCATAAAGTATTTTACCAGAAGATTAAATTGTTTCATGTAGATTATTTTATTCACTGTAAAATAACTTGAAACTGTTAGTAGGCAGGAAACTGAGTACAGCTGACCCTTGAACAACACAGTTTGGAGCTGCATGGGCACATTTATTTATACGTGGATATTTTTCATCTTATAAATGGGTGATGTAAACTTACAGTATTGACAAATATGTCCAGTACTGTAAATGTATTTTCTCTTCCTTATGGTTTTCTTAATAACAATATCTTTTCTCTAGATTACGTTATTGTGAGAATATAATATGTAATACATATAACATGCCAAATATGTGTTAATCGACTATATGTTATTGCTAAGACTTCAGGTCAATAGTAAGCTATAAGAAGTTAAATTTGGGGGAGAACAAAAGTTATATGCAGATTTCCAATGGCTCAGGGGATTGGTGCCTCTAGCCTGTGTTGCTCAGGGGTCACCTGTATTAAAAACACTGTGAAGGGTCATAAAGAAAGTGATTGACAAGGCTGAGTCCTCACTCTGCATATGGATTTTGCTGCCTTTGTAAACCAGGTCTTCCCTCAAGCCTCCTGTTCGGGGTTTTAGCAGTCACAGGCTGTCTTCACCATGTGGACAGGTATCAGGTACAGAGTGCAAAGCTCACTGGGTTTGGCGGCCAATGACTTGGGCTCAGTCTTATTCCCCTACTTATTAACTATCTTACCTTTTAAAGGTTACTTAATCTGCCTTAGCCTCATTCACTGATAAATTATCTAAATGTACGGGTTGCACCAGGCACATAAGGAGTTGACCATAATATTTAGACTAATTTGAAGTTGTTACTTTGGTTTACAATGCTCCCAGCAGTTCACATAAGTGTATGTCGTCTCGTCCCCTGGGCTCTGAAGTGTGGAGTATTACATGCCCCCCTTTCACTTATCCGCTTACATACAACCCCCTCAGTTCCTGGACATCTCAATTTCAAGACCCCCAAAAGCTGTCATTATGTATAAATTCGTGCCTAAATTCATCATTGTTGATGTCTATGGATGAAAACTGTGGGGCTTTTCTGAGCTGTAACCTGTCTTTCCCTCTTTTTCAGAGGTACTGGGATTTTTATCACTCTCTCTTCACTGTGTGCAGCAACTCTCCAAGGACTCTCATGCACTTATCGAGATGCGCCATTCGAAGAACGTTACACAGCAGATGTCACAGAGTAATTCCTTTGCTTTCCCTCCCATTGTCATTGAAAAAGTACTTGCTTTTAGAGCCAGAGGGAATCATTTATTAAGTCTTATGAGACAGAGATTCCCAGTCTCAGATATTTAAGTGGACTCACCTGGTAGACACAGTTTACATAAATAAAATGGTACTTGGGTTGATTATAACACTTCAGGGATTTCAAAATACTTTACAAACACTCTGTCTTAATCTTAAGGGTTTGCGATGAGGGGATATAAACAAGAAGTAAAGTTGAGGCACTCTCAAAGACAAGCATGTATCCAGAAGGTACAGACGTAACAATAATAACTAGCGTGGATAGGTGCTCAGTTCCTAGGTGCCTGATGTGTTTTTGTAAAAATTGTCCTATATTATCTCATTCGAAATGGGACCCAGAGTTTCTTACAATCCACCTCCCTTATCACTGATAAGTTTACGATTACCGTTCGGTAATTGTACCATTCGGCTGGCAAAATAGCAGGCTTTGTGGTCGGCCTCGTAGTCTCGGCCTTCCCTCTGTCCCCACAGAGCAGAAATGCCTGCTGCTCATTTCGCAAACTCCCATCCCCACACCAAGCCCCTCAGCGAATTCTTAGCGAAGAGAGCGTGTGAGCACAGTCAAACAAGGCGATCTCGGAGTCAAACTCAGAAATGAAAAACATAGGCCAGCCCACTTAATAGTCAGAAATGGACATTTCGACACACTGTCCTTGAGCCAGAGACTGGAGATGCAAAGATGAGCCCGAAGCAGGGACTCCTGCCCTCCACATTTAGCAGAGGATCCGACCCACGAACAGGGGACTGCCACATCCAATGTCAGGGGCAAAAGTACAGGTGCCGACCCATTCGTAGTGCTTGCCTTTCAGAACCATGGTTCTGACATGAAGGGTGGTTTTCTTTTAAGCATGAAGACAAAGAGTGAAGGGACTGTGTGACGTAGGGGGGTCTCCTGATGCTGTGAGTAGAAATATAGTCACTTTAAGTTTCTCCAGCCATCTAGATGTTGTTTCACTTCAGTATGTTTTCCTGTTCAGTGTGAAGGGAAAGGCTTAAGTTGATTACAATGGTCTTTTCATATCACAGACTGACATTTCAGAGCATTTTAGCTGGAAGGTAAGAACACTTTGCTAGCAATGGCTAGTTACAGAAGGCAAATTAAGAAGACCTTTTGGAAAATGGAAAGAGTTCAAAAAAAATGGAAAGATAAGTGAGTTAGACAGGCTTGTTAGTTAGTGGTTTGCAGAAAGAAAAGTACGGTTGACGAACGTCTGGACCTCATGGTTTATGAGGCCACCTCGCTTCCCTTTCTGCTCTTGCTCATCCTTGGTATTGCTTTTTAAATGTCAGAGCGGACATAATTCAGCACAAACAAATCGGTTTGCCAGTTGCGAGCACGTTTCTTTTATTTGTGTGGTCCTCCGTCTTATTGAACTTTAGATGCTTGAGTTTTGAGTAGAAATGATGTTAAATACTCAACTTAAAATGTGCTTCTAAACTGGGATTCTCATAGTCTAGGGGCCAGGTAGGAAAAATCATAGGTGGATACAATAATCTTGCTGAAATATCAGTCTTCTCAAATATTTGGGGAGAAATATGTTGTATGAAAACAAGAACCTGGGTTATGGAATAGAATTTGTATGAACTGTTTATATAAAACATGATCTTTCAAAAAAACAGTTTGCTTGCATCAAGTTGCTGGAACACATCGTAGAACGCTGAGCAGAGGTTCATGCCGCCCTCCGCCTTCAGGAATATTCTGGTGGACAAATTTGTGATGCACTGACTTAGGCAATAAAACTCATACTGCGGACAAAGAGAGATGATGTTCCTTTCATGGGAAATAATGTTTCTCAGTCTGCTTGCTTGCGCTCAAACCTTTTGTGTTAACCTAGGATATAATAAGTGACTACTTGTTTCAAATTGTTTATTCATGGATTTAAAGTTATTTTCCCTCATCTTCGGACTTTTATTTAGAGGAGTTAAATAAAGCTCTTCTGTTTCTTTTCATCTTTGTGAGTCATTTATTTACTGAGAAGACCTTTTCCTAACTGAATTTTCAACAATGAGACTGAAGAACTCTATGTGTTTCATGACTTTCTTCAACATTTAGAAAGACAAAGACAACGAGGAGATGTTCCTGGAAATATATAAAATTTTCAAAAGAAGGAAAAGGATAAACATAAAACACAGGCTATTGTGATGGGAACAAGAGTGTTTTAATAACAGTAATGAGATTGTAGAGCCAGCCTCTCCTGCCTGCCACCATCTGATTCCTCCTGGCGTTGTCATTGCCCTCCATTCTCACCATTCACGCAGTGCCGGCCAAGGCAACAGAGGAAATTACCTACTCATGTTGCTTTTGTTAGTTTCTGTAAATAGTCATTTCATGGGAGAGAGGGAGGGAACACCTCACTGGGTCCTCATCCTTAAAGGCTTTTAAGGGTGGAGATTTTAGAGGACGTCCCAGGGGAGGATTTCAACAGAATATTCATCATCTTTCCAGGTGTGTCCTTTCAGGGCTGTGGCCTCCACTGATTGGTGGGTGCCAGGGCAGGGCCACTGGTCCTGATGTCAACTGTGGTGTCCCTTATCTGGCTTTGCTGCTTTCCTGGGTCTGGGGCTGAAACACAACTGAGGTCTAGATGTTATCTTTAATCTTTAGGGCTTCATGTCTAAGGGTGGTCGTTCAAGGGCTTATATGGGTGTCCTCTGAGGCTCTTCTCCTGCCCCATGTTCCTCCTCTTTGGGGGTCTAAAACCACATGACTAGCCATACAGGGGGAGGTCCAAACTGCAAGACCAGCAATATGAAAGGTCAGGGGCTTTAAGCCACAAGACCAGAGAGGAAAGGTTACCCTGGGGGTGAGGTCCGTGTTTTCCCAGTTGCTAGACACCCGGGGCCTTCGACCCCGGTGACCTTCTGTACCTGGCCCATTGTCCTTTCTCTGCTTATGTCTGTGTGCCTACCACAGTTTCTCTTTGTCTTAGGGGATCAGGGTGCTCCTTTCTGCCAGGTATAGAGAGGGTGCCTCTCATAGGAGGGTTTTATGACCAGTGGCAGGGGAGAAGGGAGTGGTATGAGAGTGGCCTTTCTGCTTCTGCTCTCTCAAACTCCTTCAGCTGAAAATAGTCACTATGCCAAGGTGCCAGGTACGGGGGTAGTGTGTCCTGAACCTCATTAGGGGGTTCAACTGTTAATGTATTAAATCACACAGAACATGACATTCAGTGAGCATTTTTATTATTATTATTATTGTCCTTGTTATTGTCATAATCGCTATTATTTAGGGAGCTATTTCTACCAGTGTGGTAATATAGTTGTAGAGTGAAGCTACAGCTGAAGGTGATATGTGGCCGATTTTTGTTCACTTTGGGAAGTACTTGTTGAATTCCTGCCAGGTGCTGGGCACCCTGTGGGCAGGTGGGAGTCAATGGGGAAATAAACCCAACCAGGCCCTGACCTTCTTGGGCTCTTGGGAGGTGGAAATAACACGGATGTGGAGGAAATGACAGATAGGCAATTTGATTAATTTTTGCAACTTTACCCTTTGTAAGTGGGTTTATCAAGGATTCGATGACTCCTTTCACTATTTCTTGAAGGCTATGGAGTCACTTGAAAATTTATCTTGTGGACAGAGAGGGCTGATTAGCTATTTCTAACTTCAGTGAGGGAAAGAGTAGGAGGAGATTAACTTTGTAGCAGGAGGAGTATAGAGTAGCAATGAGATTCTTAGCAGTGAGGGTTATTGCACAGTAGAATGAATGATCAGGAAGGGTTGGAGAATTTCATCCAATTATTCTTTCACTTTCAAGAATTTTTTCAATGCTAATACACATGTGGTTCTGTGCAAAATGTAGAAGGAAGACAGAAGTGTGGATACCAAATCATTGGAAGAGTCACTTTCAGTAACTGAAAGTCTTTTTTTTTTATTGGTTTTATTAAGAAATAAGAAAGGAAGCATACAGTGTTGTTGTTTTTTTTTAATTAGATGCTATCTAAGCTATTTTTCAGTCAGCTACTATAAAATGGTTGATTAGAAGTGACTTTCAAGACCTATATTTCCGGGATAAATCACCGTCTTCATATTTTTAGCCACACCTGTGACAATTGAGAAGCTATGCATGAAATATGCAAAAACAGCCTTTAAGGTGCAGTCGATTTTTTCCTTCCCCCCTTCCTTCCTTCCTCCCTCCCTCCCTCCTCCCTTCCTTCACAACACTAAGTAGATTAGGTGAGCTTAAATTTCGTCTTAGTGACTGGTTTTCTCAGGTACAGGTATGCCTCAGTAATAATGGATAACAACTATGCCAATATATGCTAATGCAGACAAGGAAATAAAATAATGATGCCACCTGATACTTTCTAAATTATAGACACCGGCGGATTAATTTTAAGTGCTTATGAAGCACGGAAGAATGGACAAAACAGAATGATCGCCATGGAGTTTTTCAGAAGATCTTAGAAGATAGGCATCAGGGGCCCTTCTCAAAGTCCAGGAGTTCAGACACTGCCCAGAGCCACAGGAGAAGACACTTACTCACTGCCCCACTCCACACTTCCAGGGGGAAGCCTGAAATTTGGTGTTGATTGACAAGAGGTGGGAACCAAGGAAGATTTCTATCTATTTGATTCAGGAAGCTAACCATACAAACTAAGCTGACCTTCTAAGTACAAACATTCTTCCCTCTTTGGGTCCTGGCAGGATGGCTTCCATTGGTCTTATTCACTCCTGCCCCTTGGCTTCTTGGTGGGTTCAGCCTATTGGAAGATCGGCTGGAACCGAAGGACAGGAGGGGACAGATGAGGGCAGTTACTGGCCACTTCCCTGCTGGGCTTCCTCTTGATAGTGGCTGAATTCCTTTCCCAAGACCACAGCACCTTTAAGGGACACTTCTCCTAAGCTGTTGTTATTCTCCCTGGGTTATAGTAACTGCTTCCTGTAGTTGTTCCTCTATACCTAGGGGTAGTCAAGGCTTCCACCTGTCACCTTTGTCCCAGGTGCCTCATCATTCCTTGCTACCTACATTTTTGTGAATACTCCCTGAGGAAATGTTCTTCACTCTCCCCTATGTAGTGTGCAAGTCCTTTTTTCTAGGGATCTTCACAGATGCACAAACACACACGAGACTGTGACAAGTCAGCGAGAGCTTTGGTGTGGGTGAGTGCTTTTGGTTTTGAGGGATGATAGAGGTCACTGTGGACCAGTTGTCAGGCCGGTGGACTTGAGCTGTGAAGGGTAGGGTTTGGATAATAACTTGAGTAAGAGTCGGGCAGTGGATAGGGTGGCATTTAAGGTAAGTGAGTAGCGTCAGTGAAGGGTTGGAGCTAGAATATACATTGAGCATTCATCATCGCCAATAGGAGATGAACATCTGTTATAGAGCCGAGGGTGAGATTAACAGGGCTGGGTGGGATCAAATAACATGTCTTGAACCCTAGGAAAGCACTATGGGAAACCAATGGAATATTATTATTATCATAATTACTGTCTTTCCCACCCTATAACTTTTATGGTAATAATAATTATGATAAAACTACATAACATTCACATAGTATTTTATAATTTTCAGAGCATCTTCATAATGCTTAATACAGATAATGGCCTATATCATTACCTGCCACTCTCTTTCAGGCCCCCCCAAAAAAAGAAGAAAAAAAGACAATTCTGAAGATTTAGATATGAAAGAGATATCTAAACATGACATTAATTAACCCTTTTCTTCTCATGTAAAACACTGCAATCACATGGACTGATTTACTCAAGCTACTGGTTGAGGGGCTCAGTTGATTGGAGCATCATCCCTGCAGGCCAAAAGGTTTTGGGTTTGATCCCTGGTCGGGCCGTGTACTGGAGGCGGCTGATTGATGCTTCTCTCACATTGATGTTTCTCTGTCTCTCTCTTCCTCTCTCTCTAAAATCAATAAAGCTTATCCTCAGATGAGGATTAAAAGAAAAAAAAGATTAGAATCTTGCCTTTTTTTAAATGTCAAAAGCCAAGTCATTTTTTGTAATTGCATGAAAAAAAGAAAAAAAAGGAAATTTCTCTTCCAGTGCACTAAAGCAGCGATTCTCGACCTTTTTCATCTCATGGTACACCTAAAATAATTACTAAAATTCTCCAGCACACCAATAAGTATATTACATCTTTTGCTAATCTGACAAAAAAAAAATGGCTATAATATTGATTCATTCACATCGAGCAGCTGTATTTGTGTTGGCTGCTGTCATTTTTCTTATTTAACAATCTAAGGGAAAATAGGTCAGTGCCCCTGACCAAATAGTCAAGTATCGAATGTTTTAAAAAGTCTTGCAGCACACCGGTTGAAAATTGCTGCATTAGAGGATAAAGGAACAGAGGCAAAATTTGGAGTTCAAGGACTGCTTATAAGCCTCGCCAGGGCAGTGTTCGGGTGATGAATTGCTTACAGAAGCACTGACATAATTGCATCCTGCAGGGGCCCAGGGACTCCCAGTACTGCTGAAGTCAGAGGGACAATGACAGGCCTCTTCTTAGGATGGCCCATTAGGGAAAGCTTAGGCAGGAGCAAATTGTTTCTAAGTAACCTTTGGCTAGTTCTCAGATAAAGATACATGCAGAGGAACTGCAAAGTCATGCAGTGTGACACAGGGGGAAAATTATGGATTTGGAAATTGGATAGTTAGGATTTTAATCCTGTTTGTACCACTTAATATTGATGTGAATTTAGGCCATTTTCTTAACCCAGGTATCAATTTCTTTATTTGAATAGCAATGTTTAACTACCTGGTTTACAGTACAGCGTCTTTTGGAAACTAAATGAATGACCTACGTAAGGTATCTAAAGCAATTTCTTGTATGTAGTTGAAACTCAGGAATGTTCAGATGGTACATGTGTCTGGCATGTAGGGAGATTATGTCAGCCTACAGAGTTTCTAAGGCATTCATGTGCATGGACAGAGAAGTGACATGTTTTTTATTGCATGTGAACTGCAACGATTTTCCTGTGGCACATATCCTCTGAGGCAAACTATTCCAAGCTGACTTGTCAATAGGTCTCTGTTCTTGGCAGTATGGCCTGAAGGAGGCAGCGTAGGAGAACTTTCTGCCTGCCAGCCATGAATCAGAGATGTGGAACTACTGGCAACTCTCAGTGCTAAAATGTAGCCTTGAAGAATAAATCGGATAGCTCAAGGAAGACAAAAAGGTGTTCTGTGGGCTACTTTCATTAATGTCCTGGGTTCTGTTTCAAACAAATCTGCTCTGACCTTCATTGGATAGAGATCTGGGAATCGGGAAGAGATCTTAGAACCACAGGTGTCTATCCTATGGTTACATAACCTAGAAAAAAAATGCAGTTAGTTTCTTTCTGTGTAGCGCTGAAATAGACAACCTCATTAGTAATCCATTCATTTAACTTCTTTTTGTATTACTTCCTTTCCTCTCCCCTTCTCCCTTCCCTTCTTTTCTTATCTCTTGTCCTCATCTTCTGGACGCTTTTTGTTGCTGTGGTTGTGTTTTTTTGTTAGGTTTTGTTTTGTTTTGTTGGTCTGCTTGCTTGGCCAGGATCTCAGTGTGAGCAGTGCAGAGGTAATGTAGGTGTGTTCCTGAAGATTGTCAACTACTGATGGTACCAGTGTCTTCTGCAAAACCTTGCTTTGGATGCATAAAGGTGACACTGACAACCATCCAGAAACTGGGAAATTGTGTTTCTTTCTTCCTCTCTAATTCTTTAATTCTTTGTTCCCAGTCTGAAAGCCACAGTTATGGAAGAGTTTGCTTTCTTTTTAGTGAGAGGCTGCAGGTGAGAGATCAGGGCGAAGCTAGAAGTAAAAACCACCGAAGAGGTAACAAGGAGGAAATCTTCTGGAAGGAGGCTTGCACACTTCCATCTGCGCTGGCAATGCCCACATCCGATTTGGGTTCCTGGTGTCCCACATATTGCTACACAGTCAGAAAACGCTATCAGTAAGGTCGCAGAGGTACTCCCTTCTGGAAAAGCACAAAAGAATTCCTTTCCAAGACCATCTAGCAGAATAGCTGCTCACACAGACACATAAACAGGGTCAGCCGTGCCAGAGTGCCAGTCCCTCTCTGCCACTTACTCCCTCTGAGAGAGTGTCCCCCTTTGCGACTAGGGGCAATAATTGCCTCATGGTAGAGCTGATGGGACAGTAAGCACAATATCCTGAGCACATTGAGTACAATGCCAGGCATGTGGCTAACATTTAATAAATTACTATTATAGTCCTACCTTGCTTGATTTTTCCAGCTGAATTCCAGATTTCTATAAATGACTGATAAACCCACAGATTCCAGAAAAATTTAGACACATACACACACAGCAAATAGATGTGAGTAGAATGTAGGGATGTATCTTTTCAATGATAGGTATCAGTGTATATTACAGCACACAGGTGGAAATCTGCCCATTTGTAGACACTGGACACATCTAAATAAATCAAGATTAGGCCCTCTCACAATGTGCTGATTTTTGAATTGCTTTTGAATAGTTCATGAACATATTTTTCTGCTTGGGTTAGGGCTGACTGACTCATTTAACAAGTGCTGTTTCTGAATGTATAACGTACATATACTAGTGCCCATTCCCTACCTACTCTTTTAAAAGCCTTAATAAGCTAATTAGGTTAAGTGCCTTACTCACCATATCATGTTGTTAATGCCTGTCTGCCTATCTGTCTCCCGTAGTAGCCTGGAACCTCGTCAGAGAAAAAACTGTGATTTCTTCAGTTTTATTGTTTAAGAAGTAAGGTAAAATTTACATTCAGCTAAATACACAGCCTTTAAATATGTATTTAGATACATTTTTACAAATGTACATACCTGCATAGTCAACAGTTTAAGATTAAGAGCACATTTATTACCCCAGAATGTTTCTCTCTGCCTCTTTCCAGGAAACCCTCAGCTCCCACAGACAACATGGTACTATTTTCATTACCAGATGCTAGATTTACTTCTCCTTGAACTTCAGAGGAATGGAATTATACAGTATGTATACTTCTGTATCTGACTTTTCTCTCTTAACATAATATTTTGGAGATTTATCCATGCTTTCGCATATATCAGTAGTTTGTACATTTTCATGGCTTAGTATTGTTCCAGTGTATCAACAAACCACAACATGTTTATACATTCTCCTATTGATAGACATTTATTTCCAGTTTGAGGTAATGATGTATGTGATGGTTAATTTTATGTCAATTTTGCTATGGCCAAAATTTGGGCAAACACCAATCTAGATGGTGCTGTGAAGGTATTTTTAAGAAGCGATTGACATTGAAATAGCAGGCTTTCAGTTGACTTAAAACTCATAACATTCTACACAATGGAGGCAGATTGCCCTCCATAATATGGTGGGCCCTGGCCAATCAGTTGAAGGCCTTATGAGGAAAAGACTGAGGTTCCCAAGGGAACAAAGAATCATGCATCCAGGCAGCCTTCAGGCTCATGACTGAAACATGAGCTCTCCTCTGGGTCTCCAGCCTGCCGGCCTGCCCTGCAGATTTTAGAATTGCAGCCCCTCCAGTCTCATAAGCCTTTTCCTGCCTTGTTAGAGAACTCTGACTAATACAACGGATAAACTTGCTGTAAACATGCTTGCACAAGTCTTCCTCTGGACACGTCTCCATTTCACTTGGGTAAATTCCTAGGAATGGAGTCAAAAGGTCAGTCAGGGGGCATAAATTTAACTTTATAAGGAAGCGCGGAACAGTTTCCCAAAGTGCTGCCCGTTTTTTTCACTTACGTCAGCAATATAGGAGAGTTCTGGTTGCTGCGCATTCTTGTCAACACTTAGTGGTGTCAGTCTTTTTGATTTTAACTATTTTGATGGGTGTGTATCGATATGTCTTTATCATTTTAATTTGCATTTCTCTGAGAACTAAAGATGCGCTTAGGGGATATTAGTATGCCTTCTTTGGCAGAGTGCCTGTTCAAATATTGTGTAATTTGTTACGTTTTAAATCTCAATTCCTGGCATTTAGTAGTCACTCAATGCATAACTATTGAATGAATAAGTTAATGTTATATTATCTATCAGTGGTGAGACATCTAACATGATTATTACATCTGTGCCTATTTATAATGTTTATGAAGTGCTGAGCATGCTGTCTGAGCCCTGGCAGCCAACAACTGGTAGCTGCTAGTACCATCCTTGCTTTATATGTGAAGAAATGAGGATCAGAAACACTATGTGGCTTGACCAAGGTCACCTAATCACTAATTGTCAAAATTGCTGCTCAGTTCTGGGCTTATCAAGTTCCAGATTTCATGTTTTGACTTTTTCATTAGTAGTAAGTTGACCAATGAAATATAGGACTCGCCATTAAATGGGTTACTTCACTCATCATCTTAAGTATTATTTATGGTAAATGTAATATGGCAAATATTATGATGCTAATTATTTTATATGTTTTAACTCATTTAATTCTCACTACAGCCCTGTGAGGAACACACCATTATCTTTATTGATAGTTGAACTGCAGCACAGAGAGGTCGTGCAATTGTCAAAGATCACACAGCTCATTGAGAAGCATAGAGAGAATTCAAGCTTAATCACTCCCGCACCAAAGCCAATGTGTTTTGTTTTGTTGGGATTTGAAACCAGTATATTGTCTCTTATGACAAGATGAATTTTAATCATGTTGAATTTAGGAGTGTATAGCACAACAGGATGGAGAATTCCAGTAAAGCTGAGACACTTAGGAGAGAATTACTGGGGAATAGGGGTGAATATAAGACTGCATTCAGTAACCTACAGTGCAAGACCATACTAGGAAAGGTGTGTTAGGAGTGGTTAGAGACAGTGCTGGATATATTAGAAGATGGAGAAATTCCACTAGTTTGATATCAGAAAGTTCTATGACGACTGCACTTTTTCATGCACTTACCTTGTCCACAAGAATAGGTCTGTCATGATGCAATCTTATGATCTCTAAGTCTGTCCGTAAGTTACTCCACAATGTTTTGACTGTTATTAGGATTCCAGACAAGTGGATCTAGGTTGCCTGCCCATGGGGCCCAGGAGTTCATGGTCATTCTGATAAACCCTTTTCTACTTATTGAAAATCTCAGCAGCCCCCTCAGTGACCTCTCAAACCAGGCTGACTAATCCCTCCTTCCTCTCCTGAAAAGGTGGTACACGGAGCAGGCAGTGAGTCAGTCCCTTCGAGCTGGCAGTACCCGGAGCTGGTGTTAATCTGCGATATCTTAGCTCCCACAGGGTGAGTAATCATGCCTAGTGAGATCTAACCCTGGAAAACAGGTGCAAATTTCCAAAGGAGGCCTTTGTGACCATAACAGGAGGTTGACTGAAACTCAATCTATATTTATTCCCTGCAACACAATATTTTTTTGGACTGCAGTGTGCAGGGACATTCAGGTTCGCTAAAAACTGATCGCTGCACCGATTATAGGGGCATCACAGAAACACCAGAGCGGCCCAACCTGGACCAGGGGGCCAGTCCAACTTGTGAGGACTTACACAAGAGGGCTGAGCCAGAGACTTCCTCCTGGCTCTCTAGAGAGGCAGTAGGTGACAGGGCGGGACTCAGCCAGGCCCTGCCTACTGGACTGCAGACACAAACATGTTTTCAAAGCCCTTTATACACTCAGCAGGGAACATGCTGTTCTCTCTGGGAGGTTGCCAGAAATTTATGAGAGAGTCAGATCAATGCCAAGAATAGACACCAAGGCCTCTCCCCTGCCTCATAAGGGGACAGTGTGTGGTGCTGGGCTGCCACCAATCCTCCTTGCTCCTCTAGACTTCCAGGGCAAGAGTACAGAATGTTTCCCTGCACTTCTCAACCACTTGGTTACTTTGTAAATGTTTACTAGAGATAACTATACATTTAGGAACAACTGTAATCACACTACCTAAAACCAAAGTAAACATGCAAGTATGTTTATTTTTCTATGTTTATTTGTTTTGCATCTAAAAGCCTCAGGCTACGGACCTTGGAGGCAGCAGCGCCGTCTTTTCCCATCTCGAACAGGTCCAGGCAGAGTCTGAGTTGCCGCCCTCCCAAGTTAGCTCCGGCAAGGAGCAGAAAGGTAAATGGAAACTCCACCAGTGCAGGCAAAGGGGAGAGGGAGCTTTAATCTTCTCTCAGAGGTAACAGACGGCTCTCCACTCCCTTCCCTACACTCTTTCTAAATCTTCAATATACCCATCTTGGCCCAGCTCTAAAACCAAATATTTAGAAATCTTTCCTGCTATCTACTAATAGTAAGAACCAAGTGTCAATTTTTTAATAAATATTTTTAAGTTTTTCATATAGTCCCTGCATTTGTATAAGGTATAGCTTTTTGTTTGAAACTGTTTGCATAGTTTTTAAGTTTCTAAGATTCAACTACTTTTTTGGTTTATGAAATTGACATGAACCAAGATGCATTCACATATAGGCATTCAGTCCATCCATCCATCCAACCACCCATCCATCCAGTACTTTTGAGTTTAAAGTCCCTACAAGTAACTAACCAGTTTTTATAGGCTTGAAGTTGAGAACCTACAGTAATTAAGAGCTGATAAATGTCACATAGATCTTTCTTGCTTATTAAGCAACTGAAAATAGAAAAGCTCAGGGGAGAATGATCTGCGTAAATGTTAAGGATTCTGCCATGGAAAGATTTCACCAACCATATGTAATTTCAAAATATAGAAAGTCAAGCCCAGGCAGGATAAAACTCATTCTGGGATGGGGACCTGCTAATTGGTTTCACATGTATACAGCGGGCACCCTCAAGGGGCTAGGTTCTAATATGGGGAGAGAAATGAGATATTTCACTGAAAGATATGTCTGAGTCAGACTGAAGGAGCCGTTGATACTGAGCTGTGGCTATAATCAGCGTCAGTGTGAGAATGACACCTCATTTAGGGAGATATTTATGGGCAAAAAGAACTCAGTTTGAATGCCACTTCACATTTCCAAAGCGTGACCTTGGGCTCGTCATCGATATTATTTATTTATTCAATAATATTTATTGAACCCTGTTAAGTACCAAACATGATGTGAGGTGATGGCAATTCCCCTGCCCACATAGCATAACATTAATTATTATTTGTGCTTCGCTTTTTTTAGAGATTATTTATTTATTTATTTATTTATTTTTAGAGAGAGGGGAAGGGAGGGAGAAAGAGAGGGAGAGAAACATCAATGTGTGGTCGCCTCTTGCATGCCCTTACTGGGGACCTGGCCTGCAACCGAGGCATGTGCCCTGATTGGGAACTGAACTGGTGACCCTTTGGTTCACAGGTGGATACTCAGTCCACTGAGCCACACCAGCCAGGGCTGTGCTTCACTTTCTTAAGGTGTAACAATACATATCGTGTCGCGTGGTGTGGAGTTCTTATACACTGTATGTGATGTAGGATTCTAAGTGGGGCTTTTCTTACTGTCTCAGAATTGCCAACTTGGCTGTAAAGCAGGAGATAAATAGAAGTTCGGGATTTATCAGGAGGCAAATTTCTTTGGCTGCCCCGCTTATCACTCTCTACCCACAAATGTAATCTTGAGAGAACAACTGTATTATAAATCTTCAGCCTCCAAAAGAGTTCGTGTCTTTTCCTTCCACTTTTGGTGTGGCAGGGGTGGGGGCGCTGCTCCTTCTAAATTAAGCCATTGGGGAGTTCCAAGGAAATGATTTGTAGAGATGGGAGTGCAGGGTGCTGACAAGAAGTTAAGCCTAGAGTTTAGCTTCTCAGTTGGCTACCAGCGTTTGCAATGGACCTGCTGAACTGCCCGATTTAAGCAATGGGAAGAGGTTTAGGGAGAGAAATCAGGGTAGAGAAAATAAGCAATTGGGAACAGGGCATACCCCGTTATTTGGTAGGAAAAAAATGCACACGTCTTCTTGCAGGTCAAGTAGACATCACGGAAAGCTTGAATTATTTTGATAAAAGCCTACCCTAAATTGTGACTCAGTAAGAGAAGAGGCCCCAGCAATAAGCCTGCAAGGCAGGCTGCACCAGGGCGGGAGCCGAGCAGGGCTGGGGTACACCCACTGGAGCTGATTTCCTGTGAAACGCGGCATAGGGAGGCCCCCAACATGGCCTTCCCAAGGGTTGTCAGGTGTCTCCCAAGAGGGACGGCATTTGGGTGGCTGCCATGAGGAAAGTCAAAGATCACAAGAGCAACTGGTAAGTAAAAGCATCCTGCTTCCTTTGTGAATTCTGTCTCTCTGCCCTTGATATAGAAAGGGACCCTATAGAAAGGGACCCAGGAGATGCAGAGGTTAGGGGGCACAGCAGTAGAAGCCCCTTCTCTTTTTCCATGTCTCAGGCCTGTCCTGAGATGTGGGTCTGGGGGAGGAGAGGCACATTTAAACTGAATGAAAAATAAAATGGATGGCACTGGAGTATATATTTTACAACCCGCAAAGATCAGAAAACTTGTATCTGCTGGAGGTGCCGTAAAGTCTTGGTAAAGGGAGATTTGATGGAGCGTGTTTTAAAGAGGGGACTGGAAAAATAATAAAAGCCTGCGTCTTGAACCCTACTGAGTTCACAGTGTTCAATAAACTGCTGGCAAGTGAAAAATGCTAAGCAGATAAATACTGGATGCTACACACATAGAAGATATTATTATTCCTAGTCACCTAAAGAGAATAAATATTCAGAAAATATCTACATACATTTAAATATCAAAAAACAAATGCAACATTTTACGTGCTATTCAACTTGCTTAGTGTCCATTTGCTCAACTGTAAAATGGGGGTTTTGACCAGGACCACCTGGAATAATCGTGAAGGTTAATGAGATGATTGTGTAAACCGTGTAGCACAGGGCTAAGCACACAGGTGATGTTCAAGAAATAACTGTTTTTCCCTTCCCAAGGTTGTAGCCTCAGAAGACACTCCCAGGTTGAGAGGAGAGAATCAGAAAAAAATACAATAACCATTTGTTTGCACATTCAGCCACCTAGAGCTGGTGGCATCATTAAGAGGAGCCACAGAAGATCAGGACAATTGGAGTGGAATGACATACTGGTATTCTAATATTTATTTCATAATGTATTGCTATCCTGGTATTAATATTCATAGTTTATTTTAAAACTGTTCAAAATTCAAAAAAATTAAGAAATTATTGAAGCTAAATACTTGATATATTTTGCATATGAAATGTATAAGTACATATTACATAACACTGAACAAAAGTTGAATTTCAAAAACATAAATATTAAATATATATTATCATTCTAGTTTGAATTAATGGTAGGGAAAAAGCAATAAAAATAAGTATATAAAATAAACTAAATGTTACATAATATGAAGAAAGTTCATCTTGAAAATGAATTACATTATTTGATTTCTTTGCAGGTATAATTTTTTAAATTAATTTATTTATTTCTTAAAGATTTTATTTATTTTATTTTTAGACAGAAAGGAAAGGAGAGAGAAAGAGAGGGAGAAGTATCAATGTGTGGTTGCCTCTCACATGCCCCCTACTGGGGACCTGGCCCGCAACCCAGGCATGTGGCTTGACTGGGGAATTGAACTGGCAACCCTTTGGTTCAGAGGCCGACAGACACTCAGTCCACTGAGCCACACCAGCCAGTGTTGCAGGTATAATCTTAAGAACAATGTGTGTTAATGGTATTATCTTGAGTGGTGAGCCTAGTGTTTGGGCAAACTTTTTCAGCCACTAGAAAAGATTTTCCATATTTTATATTAGTTGGAGGAATAGTGAGGAGATAAATATAAACTAAATCCAAATATCTTTCTCTGAATTTTATCTACAAGTAATCTCATGTGATTAAACTAAGGCAATCTTTTAGAAATTTTTATTTTTATTAAAGACTTTAATATTTTTATTGGCTACAGTTTTTGTTACTAAGGCCCAGCAGTCAATTTGCAAGATGCCTGGTTCTTAGCTTCTGCTATGAAAGAAGCTTTGTTCAAACACACAAAATAAATCAATCTGACAGATAAGAAGTTTCCACCATTAGACACTGATTGTGTTCCCTATCAACCTGACCCCATTGGAAGTACAGATAGCTCAAGGGTAAGACTGAGTCTTTGTTCTTATAATTCTCTTTTAGGGAGGCTCTCTTTCTTTACATATTCAGGAATCACTAAAAAAGAAAAAAAAAAAGCCACAACTTGTGTTAAGCAGTGGAACTAGAGCGAATTTGATCTGGGAAAATCTGGGTTAGTGTTCCAGTCTTTTTCACTTACTCATTCAAATACGTTGGGAGATTATAAAGCCTCCCTTTAAATGCTTGGTTTAACTCTCTAGGTACTTCTCAAAGCATAAACATTTCAGATTTTTAAAATACTGAAATAATGATAGCATACTGTGGGGGAGGGGCATTTTCCCTTCTTTTGCCTCTCAGTTCTTCTGGCTGGTCCAATAATCAAACTGACATGAGGCAGATTAACTTAAGGCAATAACCGAATTCATAATATATGTACATATGGGGATTTCATAAGAATAGAGGGACTGGGACAAATGGGGCAGTTAAGGCTTATATGCCATCTTGAGCTTAGGAGAAAGGGGACAGTCATTTGGGTTTCAAAGAGAAGGTAGGTAATTTACAGGTAGATGAAAAGGAGCAAATATTTGGTGAATAAATTCTTGCTGGGTCAACCAGAAACAACAGGACACAGACAGTCTAACGGACTTGCTAGGTTCCTCCCTCTTTACTCAGTTACTTCATATTTAACTCTAGTTATTGTGGATGAAAATGGGGTTCTATGAAAAGTAACCTCACAAAGTGATCTGATCATAAATTCGTACCTGTGCAGGTCATGGTGGGTATCCATGCCCCAGGCATATAACTTCCATAGTAAAAGGTTTACATTTGCCTTAAGCAAGCCCAGTCCACTGTTTCTCAGCATCTAAGTTAACATACCTTCAAAATGCCTGCTTTCAGACCCCTCCCTCTAAAGAATGTGAGCACAGAATCTTAGCTAACCTGTAATCCAATCCCCACCTTGCTTTCTTCCACCTTCATGTAATCTTCCTTATATTTCCTCCTTAATTTCAAATGCATAGAGGAAATGGAGAAACTGCTGTTCTCTGGAGCATCTATGATCTTACTCTGTGGAATATCTCATCAGTTTGGCTCAAATAAACTCTTTAAAAATTCCCTGCAGGTTTGGCCATTTCTTACATCAGCATCATTTAGGACAATAGCTCTTCTCTTCCCAGAACAGGTGTTCTACCTAAATTCTTGAAAGCAGTTAGGGGGAAAAAACATTCTCCTTCAGTCTTCTCTTTCCTAAAAAATAACCAGCTTAAAATAATCAATATTCCAAACAAGCATATTTTAGGGAAAGCAAACTGCTTCCCTTACCACCAGCATGCTATACTGGAGTTCTAGAATATTGAAAATTGACACAGAATTACTAATTAAAATCATCTTGCTTAGAAAGTTTTCATCCATTAAGTGACTCTAGTGGGGTCTAAATTCCATTTTAGACTAAGTCCACATTGATTTAAGACAAGTGTTTAATGACACAGCATAAATTTTTGACCAGGTAGTAGTCAGGTATGGGACCCAGACCAAGCCCATCGGTTCCTAAGGCTGGACAGGGGAAAGACAACAATATGTAAGTGGCAGCACAATTACAATTTTAGGGTAAAGTCTAAGGAAGGAGGTGCAGCACACTGGGCTTGGAAAACCTTGGGCTGTCTCCTGGAGGCAAAGTGGACTTGGAAGAAATGCTAATGAAATCAGGTGTTTAAAAAAAAATTTAACCGAGTAATTTGGAGATCTAATCAGCTTTATTAAATGATTCATGAATCTAGCAGCGTTCTGCCTTGCAAGTAGAGACATACCCTAAGGGGCTGTACAAAATGAAAGGTTTTTATAGAAAGAAGTGTGAGAGAAGGGAGCTATTAACAAATGAAATGAAAAGATTATTTTAGGACAGGTCTTATGTGGTGGGAAGGGAGTCTTTGCTATGCCTCTTCCTCCTCTGGAGGATAGAGAGGGTTTAGGACAGATTACCTCATTGGTACTGACCAGAAAATTCCAGACTGGTTGATTAAGATCACATTTCTGGGAAGAGTGAAACTGCAATTAGGTCAGATATTAAATTGAGGTTTGACATCATGGGCTTTAGCGTAAGCAATGCCGTTTTGGGCCTGTGGGTTTTCTCTTTAACACGGGAAAGGGCTAGAGGGTGGATGGACACGTCCTCCCCACCACTACTTATTAATTGCAGAGCCCTTGTACTAAGTGCAACTGAGAAAATATGTCTTAATAAAGAGATAGTCCATGCCCTTAACAACTTGAGGAAGGGAGGACATCATATGTAGCATGTGCAAAGTAAGGGAAGAAAAGCACAAATTAGTAAAGTCAGAAAAACATTCAGGAATAAATAAAGAATTGATAAGGTTGGATAAGGAGTAATGAAATAATTAGTGAAGTACGGGTTCCTATGGAGGGGGATAGTTTGTGCCAGATTTTGAGAAGTAGGATATGGGTTGATAGAAAATGGCATTGGCTCCTCTTTTCACAAGGTAGGGTCAACTCCGAGTGCCTTCTTTTCTGGCAAAAAGAGGAAAATGGGCTAAGTCTGGAGATTTTTCTTTATGTAAGTATATGAGGTTTCATAAAACTTTCTAGGGAATCCAATGTTTTCCTTGCTGTTGGTTGCTTCCTATAAATTAGGTTTAATTACAGTATCTTCCCAGAAGCATAGTTTTGATAAATAGAGTGATTTGCTTTCTCTGCTGGGGATGAAAAAGAAAGCTAAAGCTTTAACAAGATTTCTTTTAAAGCAACAGCCTTGTTTTTCAAGGTCAACAAAAATTTCCTCATTTTATATTTAAAATAAAGGATTAAAAAAACTCACTTCTAAGTTTTGTGAAGAAAATAAGAACATTACAAGAGATGTATCCAATTAGCAGCCGTAGTATTTTAGGTCTGGCAGGCTTTAGGTCAAATTTGGTGCAGGCTTTTCAAACTGGTGGCCTTTGATGGTCTATAGATATCCACCAAATAGTTTTAATCTACCCAATTTTTAAAAATATGTTATCCAAATTTTCATAGAGTAGTTATGATACAGTAAGTACAATAATTATCAGAGCAACTTTTTAACGTAACATCCAAGATTCTATAATAGCCAACAGAATCTCTACTACTTTCAGCTTCTTCCAGCTTTGCTCTGATCACCCAATGTTTTTAAGAATTTGAATTTGTTGCCAGCAATTTTCTGTCCCCATTCCACCTGATGCTCTCCCACCCTTGAACCTGCTCCACCTCAGAGGCACTGGAACCCTCCGTGCCAAAGTTGCATGGTGGTGGGTGGTGAGAAAGATGATGATGGGTGTTATGGGATGACTTGAGCCCACACAAAAGATGTTGCAGTCCTAACCGCCAGTATCTGTGAATGTCATCTTGTTTAGAAATGAAGTCTTTGCAGATGATCGAGTTAAGGTGAGGTCATTAGGGTGGCCCCTAATCCAATATGGCCATGTCCCTGCTAAAAGGGGAACTGAGCACACAGAGAGAAAACGGAGAATACCATCTGTCAGTGAGGGAAATCCCGAGGCTGCCAGAGAGTGGGAGAGAGGCGTGGGACAGGCTCTCTCTCACGTCCCTCAGAAAGAATCAACTTTTCAACACCTTAATTTCAGATATCTAGCCTTCATAACTGTTAGACCAAAAGTTTCTGTTGCTGCCCTGGCTGGTGTGGCTCAGCTGGTTGGGCGACATCCCACAAACTGAAAGGCCACCAGTTCCGTTCTCCGTCAGGACACATGACTGGGCTGCGGGTTCAGTCCCTGGTCAGGGTGCGCTGGAAGGCAACCGGTCAGCGTCCCTCCCTCACATCCATTTCTTCCTCCTCTCTTTCTCCCTCCCTTTCTCTTCCTCTCTAAAATAAAAAATAAACTAAAATTTTTTAAAGCTTTTGTTGAGTAAGCCATGCAGTTTGTGGTCCTTTCTCACCGCAGCCCCTGGAAACTCACCCGGTGTCGGGGGGACCTTCACAGTCACGTTTTGACAGAGGAATTCAGAGCAGTGCGAATGGAATTCAGTGCTTACAAGTTGAAGTCAAAGCACTTGTAGTATTTTTAAATATTAATCTTTAAGATATATATTCAATGATAACAGAGTTAGAAAATAAACATGAGTGACAGAAAACATCCTATACTTAAAATATCAAAATTGTGCCCTCAGCCTTTATGAGCCCTTACTTCTGAACTGACTTTTCCTCTGGCTTCATCCTGCAGAATATGTGTTTTTCTGATGTCCGTTCCTGGTAAATTTGTGTCTCTCTTAAATGTAAAAAATCAAAAGGTATTGTATTTTTAATATTAAAAAAGGTACCTCACTGTGGCTGGTGTGGCTCAGTGGATTGGGTGCTGGCCTGAGAACCTAAAGGTCTCCAGAAACCAAACAGATTCCTATTCAGGGCACAGGCCTGGGTTGAGGGCCAGGTCCCCAAGTTGGGGGCATGTGAGAGGCAACCGACTGATATATCTCTCTCATACAGATGTTTCTCTCACTCTTTCTCCCTTCCTTCCCCTCTCTCTAAAAATAGGTAACAAAATCTTTAATAAAATAAAATAAAATAAAATAGGTACCTAACTTAATTCTAATTTCCCTAGACTTCTGCCACCTCCATGTGAAACATGTCTGAGTCTCACCTAAACTCAGATTGGACCTCCACAACCTTAGCAGAACTCTCTGGGAAGATTTATTCCCTTCCTTAATATTCTGCTCCAGTATATCATGTTGAACCAAAACTTTCATGGCTGAAAGCTTTTGAAAAGGAAGGCGAATTGAGTCATAGGCTAGCCAGAAAAGCACCAAGTTGTGGGGCATGAAGTCTGAACCCCCGGCAGAGCTAGATGGAGAAGGCGCTCTGTCTGCCATCCTGGAGGTGACGGGCTTCTTTACACATCGAATAGGGGAAGAAAGATGTCAGTTGTTTTGAAGGAGTTTACCTGGCCTATAGACAAAGGCAGCGGGAGAGGGCGAAGCAGGGCTGGTACTAGGACAGGCACAGAGTCCGTAAGGGAGAATGTTTGTTTCTTTGGACTGGTCGGAGCAACGGTCCAGTGAGTTTATGCGTAAGCAAGAAGAGTTGCCTAATGTTCCCTGGTGTCTGGCTACTTTATTTAGATAACTGTAAAGTTAACCGCTTGGAAATTAATTCCACCATACGCCCAGGAAAGTAAACAGGGCTTTTTGGTTTGTTTGTTTGTTTGTTTTTAGTTTTGCCTGGCAGTAGTTAACTGATCGACCTCCATTGTCTCTTTCTTCCACGGGCTGAGGTCTGCTGTAATTTAATTTAGGACATGTCAGAATTGTCTCTTGTCAATCACTTACGTTAAGAAAATTCTTTTGGCCCCAACCTGTGTGGCTCAGTTGGTTGGGCATTGTCCCACAACTAAAGTTGGCTGGTTCAATTCCTGGCCAGGGCACGTGCGTGCGTTGCTCGTTTGGTGCCTGGTTGGGGCATGTGGAGAGGCAACTGATCAATGTTTCCCTCTCACATGGATGTTTCTCTCCCTCTCTTTCTCTCTCTCTTTCCCTCTCTCTAAAAATAAACAAATAAAGTTTTTATTAAAAAAAAGAAAATTCTTTTGGGGTTTCCCTTAAAGCCATAATTCAAAACAAGTGTTTCTTCTTTCATGATCCAAAACAAGTGTTTGTTCTTGCATGATCTTTGGTAGAGATGAAAATTGTGATAAGATAAATCTATGACCATTGGGGAAAAAGTTATAAGTTATTCCCCAGTCTTCACTAAATCACCCTATTTCTTCTCGTCTTAAGGGTTTTGGCTCTCAACTTTCAGCCATGTGAATTCTTAGAGAGGGACCCCTCATCACTCTCTCCATGTTAAGATATAAACCAACCAAATGGAAAGCAAGTTTCAATGCATGAAGTAAAAATAACCAGTATGTATGTTGAGAGGAAAGTTTCCCACAATAAGATTTCTAGATAGAACTTAAAGTCCTTGTATAGTGAGCTCCTCAGATAAAAATAGCATATGCAATTCTTTAATATTCCCTTTAAAAAAAAATGCAAAGACATGGTGAAGCTATTTTGCTCACCAGATCAACAATCCTTTGGGAGGAAAAAAAGACAATGACATGTTGTTGGGAGTTCTTCAGTTTAGCTCTACAAAGACTTAAAAATGTTTCGACTTGCAAAGACACTTTTACTGAGCTGTAAAACTGCCTGTTTCCTCTCCAGACTACCCTATATACAAGTACATTTCTAACTTTTATAAAATGCTACCTTGTCCATTCAGCAACTTGGTCAAAATCAGTTACGGCTTTTTGCTGGGTGTCATATCATGTCTGCACTCTTCAAGATCCTAGATAATCTCTACCTGTCCCAATTTTTCAAAATTGTCACCCGAGGATATATTTTTATTGATTTGAGAGAGGGAGGGAGAGGGAAAGAGAGGGGGAGAGGGACAGAAGAAACATTGACGTGAAAGAGAATTGATTGTTGCTTTCCAGGGATTGAACCCACAAACTAGGTGTGTGCCCTGACCAGGAATTGAATCTGCAACTTTTTGTGGTAAGGGGTGATGCTCCAACCAACTGAGCTGCCCGGCCCAAATTCTTATTTCACATTTCTCCATCATAAAATTTATTTCCTTTATTTTATTGCCTTTTTCTTCCCTTGCCACTTCCAATATGGGTTTACACACATGATACTCAAACACACCCACACACACAAAACTCCATATTTCATATTCTGGCCCCGAGATTATTGCACTTTTGGCCTTCTCTGCAATCCACTTATATGATTTTTTTTCCTTTTAACTGGATTCTTAACGTCTTTAAAACTTCAATTTCCTTCTAGGAAGTTCTGTTTCCCTTTAGGAAGCCGCCCTGATGACATTTATCTCAACTATCCCTGCTACTTATTAAGCATGAGACTATCCAGTGCTTGGTTAAATATCATTTTTATGTTACTTTCTAATTTTTTATGAACATAAAGGCTATATTACAATTTAGGCTTCCCTTAATATCTCTCACAGTCCTGGGCACATAAGGAAGCATAATAAACAAACATTCAGTTTCAACAGCCCCCTTTTCACCTCTCTGTAGAGTGCCACAGCAGACACGCAATGTAAAGCATCTTTTTTTTTTAAGCAGAAAAATAATTTACTAAAAAAATAGTGGAAATTACCCTGATGTCCATTGAAATAGAATGGATAAATACATTGTGATGTAAGTTGTACAATGAAATAATACTATAGTGGAAAAGTACAAATCATCAATATATATTACAATATAAATGTGTTTCACAGATATGGTATTGAGTAAAAGAAACCAGGCATTTTGTACTGGTTATGTACTGTATATTTCCATTTATATAAAATGCAGAAGCAGGCAGGCACAAATCTATGGAGTTAACATCAGGGTGGTCATTAATTTTTGGCGATCAAAGGGCTACAAGAGGACATGCAGAGTGACTCAGGGTGCTGGTTACACAGTGTGCTCTGTCTGGGAATTTTATTGAGCTATATAATATTGAGATATACTCCCTTCTCTATGTATGTCTTCCTGAAAGTCACACAGAAAGAAATCAAAAGAAGGGCTATTGATCAGTCAACACATTGCCAGTAAATGCTGGAGACACAGGTTTCAGGCTGTAGGTCCAAGTACAGTTCCTAAATGTGGCACAGAACTTGAATGAGCAAATTACCATTGAGCCCTAGATGCTGTTTGCCCTGTGGACCGTACCCTGGGAACAAGCACCTAACACTCGGTTATATGAGTATATATATTTACTTATTTTCTGTCTCCTCAACTAGAATGTGAGCCCACTGCTGGCATATAGCAGGTACTCAGCAAATTTTGATTGGGTGCAGTTGCCCTGTTCATAACAGCTAAGCTCTGCTTCTCACAGATGCATTTGTTTTTAGATATATTAATCTCATCCATCGGGGTGCAGTCGAGTCTTGCTGTCCTGGGACACAGGTTCTTTAAAGTGATTTTAAAGTGATCCAGATTTCTTGTCTGATTCATCAGCAAAGCATCCTTATATGAGAAACCCAAGGTTCCAAAAATGTCCATCCACCCCCTTCTCCTGGGTGGACAAAATCAATCAGGCTCACTGGCAGCCTCCACAGCGTTCACCATCCCCGTGGACCAAGAAAAGAAGAAATTGGCTCTTCCCACCATTGGCCCCCCTCCGCCTCTCTCCAAGCCTGAATTCGGCAAGAGCTGTTCTCCAGGCGCCGATCAAGAGTAACATACCAGTTTATCATAAATCCTATTTTTCTTGGTAGTCTTTTGATGCTAGACCCTCAATTTATCATCTTCTGTGCTCTGACCTTCATAATGCTCATCTTTTTTGAAAATATCACTCCTTTTTCTTCTTTTCCAAACTCTTTCCTGTGTCTTCTGAAACTCAGCCCAGCACACCAGCTAAGTGAACATTCCTTTATTTCATTACATTCATATAAACGTGACATTTCCAAATCACTTCTCCTGAAGGCATCGTAATACTGATATCTCAGGGTTGGAATGTGCAGTTCCGAGGTCCATCTCTTCCTTATTTCCTCATGTTATAACTCCTCCACCCTTTCATGAAAAAACCCTGTAACTTTGCAGCTCACACCCATCTCCGCTTCTTCCTCTCTTCCATCAGTCTCTGGGAAAACCCTCTGTTCCTGTCACACTGGAGTCTGCACATTAGGTTCCCCTGAACAGTGTCTTGCACAGAGCAGAAGTTTTAATATGAATAAAAACCCACTTAAGAATGTTTTTTTCTTCAGGGATCAGACTTTCGATGTTTTATTTTAAAAACTCACCACCAAACCAAAGCCACCTGGTTTTTCTTCTATGTTTTCTTTTAGAATTTGGATAGTTTTGTGCTTTACATTTTTATGTCTATAATCCACTTTGAAGTAAATGTTGCCTAAAGTGTAAGATTTTTGTCTTATGATTTTTTTTTTTTCGCATATGGATGTCTAGTTGTTCCGGCATTAATTGTTGAAAAGATAATCCTTTCTCCAGGGGATTGTTTTTGCACATTTGTCAAAAATCAGTTAATTATATTTGTTTGGGCCTCTCTTCAGTGCTCTCTCTTCTGCTTCATTGATCTGTCTTGTTTACTACAGCCTTAGAGTCTTTAGAGCCTTGAAATCAAGTAGTATGAGTTTTTCAACTGTGTTCTTCTTCAGCTGGTATGATTACCTGATTTTTCTGCTTTAGCTTGTTGGTGTGGTAGATTACACTGACTGATTTTCGAATGTTGTATCAGCTTTGCAGCCCCGCACTAAATCTCTCTCCTCAAACCTTTGATCCTCTCATCTTCCCACTTCTCTACAAATAAGCTTTACAGCCAAAAATATGATCCACCTGCAACTTACACTGTTTTCTCTTGCTGCAACGGAGGGCATGTTTCTCCCCAGGGCTACTGGAATGCCCTCCCTCCTCTTACCTCCACTCTGACCTCAGCCTTTCCTGCTGTAATGACATTCTTTTGGTTTGCCACCATCCTTTCCTTCAGGGAAATATTTATTCCCATTTCATGTTATTTTGCCCAGTCTATACAGTTTAAATTGGGCCAACAGTCACCACATCCCCATTCCTCTAGCCCCGTGGGGAGGCACATGACCAGCCTTGGACAATCGGAATATTCCACACCTGTGTTTATAAAGGCATCCGACCAAAGTGGGGCCTGGTCACCGTCCTGGGGAAGGTGGCGCTCTCTTTTCCTCTCGAAGGGCCTGTCTGAAGAGCAAAGATGCAAGAAACATGTAGAGGTGGGACCAAACTTGGTCCACTCAAGGAGGAGCGAGAAAGCCTGTGTGGCTGGAGGGGAAAAGAATTATGGGATGAATGGTAGGAAATCGGTCTGAAAACAGAGTTAAGACCAGATCTTGAAAACATAGCAGAGTTTTGATTTGATTTCAAGAAAAACAGGAAAGAATTGCAGGGTTTTTCCTGGGAAGAAATGTAATCCAGTTTACATCATCAGCCCTGCTCTCCTTGTTGAAATGTGCTCTGTTCTGGGATTGCTTCTGACTTTTCTCTGACCTCTCTCACAGCCTCCCATCCTTCCATTCAACGGCCAAATACAGATCCTCCCTGGCTCCTCTTCCTCCTTCTCCTTTCACCCCCAGTCTTTCTTAGACCTGCGCCCCCAGGGCTTCTGTGACTGTCTCTATTCTGCCAATTCCCAAACTTAAATCTTAAGCCAAATCCATCTTCCGAGTTTTAGCTTTCGCATACTTAATTGCCTCTTTGACATGCCCACCTGAATGCTTCATAAACAATTCAAGCAGACGTGAAAATAACCAGTTGCATAACTCCATCCTGAAACCTTCCTCTCCTCAAAATACCTACCTCCCAGTGAATGAATGGGACAACGATTCACCCACATACTCCAACTTCTGATTATTGTTAACACTCCAGTTTTTCTTTCTCATCCATTCAGTTTACCAAACTCGGTTTATTCCAGCTCCCATGCATTTCTCAGATCCGGCTACATTTCTTCATTCTCATTACCACAAATGTACAGTTGTTAACTGCCCCCACCTCGATTTTTCATTCTGTTTCCAATCAAACCCATTCTATACACTGTAGCTCCAACTAACTTTTTAAAATAACAATCATGCTACTATCCCCACTTAAACACTTTTCATGACTTCTTATTGCCAAATTGTAAAATAAATGTTCGAGGTTTACTAAGCCTTTCACGGTTTGTTCTCTACTTATGTCTCCGATTTCATCACCTACCAGTTTCATTTCTACTCCAGATACCAGCCGTACAACCCTCCTTTCATTTCACCGAAACCACCATTCAGTTATCTGCCTTAACCATCCCACGCGCTGCATGCACCGCCTGTGCTGTACTCCACTCACCCCCCTCCCCTAGCTTTGCTTTTTGCTAACTCTAATTTCTTCTGCATGCCTCAGGTTAAATGTTACCCATCGGGAGCATCTTCTATGACTTACCTCTTCCCCACTATGGAGTAGATTAGGTCTTATTTTACTTTTCCTCAGCACTCTGAATGTCTCCTTTGTGAAGGTCACTATCTTCATAATTGTCAGGAAGTGAGTATTTTTATGTGTCTGCATAGCTAGGGCTTTCTGGGAAAATTTTTGCCAGGACTTACCATTAAAGGACAGATCTTAAAACTTAGGTAACTAAATAGATAGGAAGAGACTTGCTTCTCTGAAGATATGTGCTTGTTTCAAGGGATGACTAGACTCTGAGGTCTGAAGACATTCCAAGAACTGAAAACACAGAAAAACTTGTTGTATTTCAAAGGGTAAGATCTGAGAACTCTTCCTATTCTTTCTCAAAAGAGTTTGTGTACCTTAGGGGGCAAAGTTTTCTCTCAGTGTCACATGAAGAAAGAAAGGGGGAACAGCCATTCCTCTTCTATGTTAACTCTCAGATTTTTGAGGGGTTCTTCACCTATAGCACAGACCCCAGTAAGTATAAGGTGACATCTGGCTCTAACTGCATCACCCCTGAAGGGGGAAAAATTGGGTTCAATGAACTGATGCAGTTTTTACAAGTAAGTACAAAGAGTTTGTCTCTGCCCCAGAAATGTTGTATCTAACTCTCAAGATAATATGAATAAATATTGATATTAAAACATATCAATATTTATGAATTTAATTTCTATGTTCACAAATTTACTATAATATCCTTGAGCACAGGAATCTTTGTGATTCCTGATGGTATTTCTAGTGCTTGGAGGCATGTGGTGCTTAAGAAATCTTTGTTGATTGCTTGCTGAATAAGTAAGTGAATTGCCTTGTCAATGTAAGAATGCCCAAAGCTCTAGAGAATTTTTGTAAGAGTTTATTTGAGCCAAGCTGATGACATTTTCTGGGGTGCAAGATCTCAAATGCTGCAAAGAGTAACAGTTCTGTAGTTTCTTATATGCGTTTGAAATTAGGGAGGGAATATGAGGAAGATTACATGAAGGCAGGAAAAGCAAAGGCTTAGATTGGATTACGGGATAATTAATGAGATTGTGTGTTCTCTTGAGGGTGGTCACTTTTAGTAACAGGGGTCTAAAAATAGGTATTTCAAATAGGCATTAATCTAGATGCACAGAAACAATGAACAGGGCTTGCTTAGGCAAAGACAGCCCTTTTACTACAAGTTACATGCCAGGGGCATGACTATGCAGTTAGGAATTACAATCAGATTACCCTGTGAGGTTAGCTTCCATAGAACCCCTTTTGTCATCTCTAGAACCCCTTTCTTTTTTGTCCACTACCTCAGTGCCTAAAGAATAGTTACGTGTCAGTCAGGAGAAGGTCAGGACTGGGCTAACAATGTAAAGCTTCAATGGCTTTGCAAGTAGATGGGGCCTCTAGTCACACTGTCTGAAAAAATCCAGGGGCCAGCAACTGGTTGGTTAGGCTCAGTGTGATGAGACCAGTGACAGTGTTCCCTGTCCCCTGTAGATTAGTCATGGGTTACTAATTTTCATGACCTCACTCTGATTCGTTGTTGTGCTGGGTACATTCCTCAAGAAGCACTGTTACTTCAGAGCAAAGTACATAGCAGAGCTCTGGGGTATACGGTACCTTGAATCAAATCCCAACTCTATTCCTTGGTAGAGGCAATTTACTAGAGTCTTTGTGGCTCAGTTTCCCATCTGGAAAATGGGTTAAATAACAGTATTACAGATGTTGTGAGGATAAAAGAAGTACAGTTGCCTTGGCTGGTGTGGCTCAGTGGATTGAGCATCAGCCTGCAAACTGAAGGGTGGTGGTTCTATTCCCAGTCAGAGCACATGCTTGGGCTGTGGGCCAGGTCCCCAGTTGGGGGCATGCCGGGCACAACAAGCTGATGTTTCTCTCTCACATCGACGTTTCTCTTCCTCTCTTTCTCCCTCCCTCCCCTCTCTCTAAAAATAAATACAATTTATTTTTTTTTAAAGAAGTATGTTTATGTACAGGACTTAATATAATGTGTTGAAAGGAAAAATGAATTAATTAATGTAAAATCCTTAGGAAAATACCTGCCACATAATTTATATAGGTTTTTTTTGTTTTTGTTTTTTTTGCCTACTTAGTATTCAGTTTTAAAAGAGTTCAGAGAGAGGCCTAGTGAAATGAATTTCTGTTCTAATACATGAAATCAATATTTTTGTCCAATGAAACTATAGTTTAAAAATCAACTCAACATTATAACCTATAGACTCTCTTTGTTTAAGAAACCATTTCCTCAAGTTCAATGGTGATTTTAATCTCTAAAATAATTTCCAAATTAGTCCATGGTAAGTAAAATCTTGCCTGGAACTATCTGGATTATGTAAAAATAAGAATCACATCTGGTCTTGGCTGGTGTGGCTCAGTTAGTTGGAGCATCATCCCATAACTGAACGTTTGTGCGTTCGATTCCTGGTCACGTTACATGCCTAGGTTGTGCGTTTGATCCCCCAGTCAGACACATGATCCTCCATCCAGGCACATAGAGGAGGCAACCAGTTGATGTTTCTCACATCGATGTTTCTTTCTCTCTTCTTCTCTCTCTAAAATTAATGAAGGACTTCTGACCAAGATGGAGGTGTAGGTAGATAAACTTTGTCTCCTAGCACAACCAAAAGAAGGACAACAACAAATTTAAAAATAAAAAATAACCAGGTCTGTCAGAAAATCAAACTGTATGGAAGTCTGACAACCAAGAAGTTAAAGAAGAAACATTCATTCAGACTGGTAGGAGGGGTGAAGACGGGCAGCCAGGGTGGAGAGAATGTGTGGCGAGGCTGTGACTGGTGGAGCAGGCGGTCCCACATTTGCATGTGGATAAACAGGGAGGAACATCTGGGGAGTAAGAGAGACCGTGCAACCCAGAGTTCTGGCGTAGGAAAAGAAAACCTCAAAGCCTCTACCAGTAAAAACCTGTGGGGGCTGCAACAGTGGGAGAAACTGCCAGTCTCATTTAAGGGTTCATTTGAGAGACCCATGGAGTCCGAGAATGTACACAAACCCACCCACCTGGGAATCAGCGCCAGGAGGACCCACTTTGCATGGGGGTAGCAGAGGAAGTGACAAAAAGCCAGCCAAGAGCAAAGCAAGTAGCAGTGTTCCCTGTCAGTTCCCTTCCCCACATATAGCCCCACAAGGCAGTGATATGGGTTGCCCTGTCCTGGCAAATACTTAAGGCTCTGCCCCTAACAACATAATAGGCATGTGGATGCAAAAAAAAAAAAAAAAAAAGGCCCAAAGGAAAGAACAGATCAAAGTTCCAAAAATAGAATTAAGTGATGAAGAGATAGCCAATCTAACAGATGCAGAGTTCAAAACACTGATAATCTGCATGCTCACAGAAATCATTGAGTATAGTCACAAAATGGAGGAAAAAGTGAAAGCTATGCAAAGTGAAACAAAGCAAAACATACAAGGAACCAACAGTGAAGGGAAGGAAACCAGGACTCAAATCAATGATTTGGAGCAGAAAGAAGAAATAAACATTAAACCAGAACAGAATGAAGAAACAAGAATTCAAAAAAATGAGGAGAGGCTGAGGAACTTCTGGGACAACTTTAAACACTCCAACATCCAAATCATAGGGGTGCCAGGAGGAGAAGAGGAAGAACAAGGCATTGAAAACTTATCTGAACAAATAATGAAGGAGAACTTCCCTCAGTCTGGCAAAGGAAATAGACTTCCAGGAAGTCCAGAAGCTCAGAGTCCCAAAGAAGTTGGGCCCAAGGAAGCACACACCAAGGCACATCATCATTACATTACCCAAGATTAAAGATAAGGAGAGAACCTTAAAAGCAACGAGAGAAAAGGAGAGAGTTATGTACAAAGGAGTTCCCGTAAGACTCTCAGCTGATTTCTCCAAAGAAACCCTATAGGCGAGAAGTCAGCTGGAAAGAAGTATTCAAAGTCATGAAAGACAAGGACCTACAACCTACCCTATTGTGTCCGACAAAGCTATCATTTAGAATGGAAGGGCAGATAAAATGCTTTCCGGATAAAGTCAAGTTAAAGGAGATCATCACCACCAAGCCCTTATTAAATGAAATATTAAACGGACTAATCTAAGAAAAAGATAAAAACTATGAACAGTAAAATGACAACAAACTCACAACTATCAACAACAGAACCTAAAAAAATAAAAACAAAAACAAACTAAGCAAACATTTAGAACAGGAACAGAATCACAGAAATAGAGATCACATGGAAGGTTACCAGTGGGGAGGGTGGAGAATGGGGGAAAAGGTACAGGGAATAAGAAGCATAAGTGGTAGGCACAAAATAGGAGGAGGTTAAAAATAGTATAGGAAAGGGAGAAGCCAAAGAACTTGTATGTACGACGGATGGACATGAACTAAGTGGGGGAATGCTGGTGGGAGGGGGTGCAGGATGCAGGGGAATAAAGCATAGAAAAAAATGGGACAACTGTAATAGCATAATAAATAAAATATATTAAAAAATAAAAGCAATGAAAAAATATTCTTGGGTGAGGATTAAAAAAAAGAAAGTTAAAAAAAAGAATCACATCTGACTCTACACTAAAAATACAGGTATATTTTTAGTTACAAACAAAGAACTATTGTCAGACAGTCTAAAAAAAAAAGTAAGAAAACATTCTTTACTTTTCAACAAGCTAGGGAATTGTTTTCAAAGGCTTTTAAAAATTCATGTTTTGTGCTTTTTTTTTTTTTAATCATTTGGAGGTCTGTGTTCACAAGATGAAATGTGATATTTAGAAGGGTAAAGAGGCTGCCTGGGGACAACGGAAGCTTAATTGTTACTTTAATGGCTTAAGTCTCTTTTCATCCCTTTGACAAACAATTATTTGAACAAAGTGCTGTGTTTCTCTACGTGTTGATTTATAGTGTGTAGTGAGCCAGCTTGTCCTCAGTGTTCAGGGAGGTACAGCTCTGTGCAGTGTCCTGAAAGAGACGTAGGAGAGTTCATAAATCTCATTACATAACACATAGAACCATCATTTACCAGCTTTTGGTTGGGCAGCATTACCAAACAGGTCAAAGATCTGAGTTTGACCCCTGCCTGAACAGGTTTCAGCCTTGTTCAGTGGTTTCAGGTCACAGACCGTACTTGGACCTAAAAATATAACCCTGGGTCATAATCAGGCAACAGGGTGTATGAGAGCAAATGTGTTATTATCCGTGATATTGAATGCTTATGCTATATGAAGTCATACCTGTAGGACGGTACTTAATTTTTATTTCTATCAAGTTTGTACAGGAGCTTAGAATCCAGTACTTAATACTTACATGACGGAGAAAATAGCTAATTATATAAATTTTATGTGCAAAGGGCTATTTTACATGCTTTACATATATTGACACATTTTAATTTTTGCAGCATCCGTATAAGGAAGAGGCTATATTATCCCCATTTTGCAGATCATAAAACTGAGATAGAGAGAGGAGTCATGTAACTTCCCAAGGCTGTTAAGTGGCAGAGCAGGGATGGAAATCTAAGCAACTCCGGCTGCAGAGCCTACACACCTGACCACTATGACACTCAGGCAAAAATCCACTGCGTTCAGCATCGATCAGCATACCACAGACATTCTTTTTAGTTATTTGAATGTAAATTAATTTCTCATTTGAGAAAATTGCATTAGTTCTTGCACTGCATTTTGTGGATAAACTAACAGTGAAACACATGATCTTAAGATTTTACAAACAGAACTGTTTTGATCTTTTTACTATCCTAGTAAGTGGCTCCTTGAAGCCCAGGTACCACATCCAGACATTCAAACTGCCTTCAGTTGAGCTCCAACTTACTCTTTCCACCCTCTCCCCAGATACTTTCTTCATGGCCTTCCCATTTTCCTCAAATAAATTTCCCTCTTTCTACCTATTCACTTTAGTCTGACATCACCTCTTCTTCTTTAAACTTCTACAGCAACTAATGATAGTGCATTTGCCAAAGTATGTATATTAGTAATTATTGCATCTCCTCTACTGTTAATTTAAACTGTTGTTAAAGTCTCTGGTAAACTTCCCACGTGTTTGTGTCTCTAATTCTTCAACAGAACTCTAAGTTCCCTGACGGCAAAGACCTAGTTTTAAGCCTAAAATAAAATGTTTAATTTAGCTTGTATGTAGATGTTACAGCCATGATCTATCGGGAAATAAATATGGATCTTTTCCAGAATGAGAAGAAATGATGAGGGTCATTAAAATTACTATTTAAGAGGGGTTGCTTTGGTATCAGATCAATAGGATAATCTGCTCACTTAGGCATTGTTCCACCGCTATCCTCTGTCTTCAACTCATCAAAAATATATTAACCAAGAAATATTGTTCAATGTCTACTCTACATGAAACAGGCTTAGCATCATGGTTTTATATAAGTATGTGTAATTCATGGTCCTGGGTTGTAGGGAAAACACAATGTGGCTGGGTTTCTGGATTTTACACCTCTGTAACATTTAACTAGCAACCTTAGGAACTGTGTGATAAATACTGAAATGGCCCTGGCCATGTGAGAGTTTAAAGGAGGACGCTGGGGGAGAGAGCACTTTGAACTTGGGTGCTTTGTCTATGCAGGTGGAATTTAAGTTGGGTCTAAAAGGTTGAGCAGCATTTTGGAAAAAAAAACAAAACCAAAAAGCAGAGGAGAGAAAGGGCATTTCAGGCAGGCATATTTACAATGAGCAAAAGGAATGTGTTTGTCCCATATTTAGAAGAAAATATACTGAACAGTTCAAAAATGAAAGATGTAAGTTATAAGGTTGGTCATGTAAGTTGGGTTGTAGAAAACTATAAACATCAGATTCTTAGGAACTAGGAAGCCAGCAAAGAATTTTGAGCTTGATAGTGATATCATAAGAAACCTAGTTTGGACTGAGGAGAGATTGGAGGCTGGATATTCAGTAAAGAATCATTAGAAACATAGATTAAAAACCTTGGCATTGGAAGTGACTCCTTAAACAACTAGATCTCATTTAGGTAGAAGAGAAAACTGGAACTCAAATTGGTAGAGAATTACCTACGAACATGGGATAAGATTTTTCTTTACTTACAAATTTTTATTTCCAGAGCACAAATTTATAATTTTTAAAAAATGTTGTTAATCTTCAAATAAATTTAAAAGATTGACTTAAGGGCAACATTATCATATATCAAAGTATATTTTTGAACTAGAAACACATTAAAGGGCATAGTTTTAATGAAATTGATTTTAAAAACTCAAGACTTTGCCATTCAATAGGCTATTTGTCTTAGATATTAAAGCAGCCTTTTACATTTATGGAAAACAGTAGGCTAATAAATAATTCCTAGTTATATTGTATTATTTGACAACTGGTCCTGTGTTATTTTCATTATGTTAAATGGTAGCTGTAAACATGACAATAATTCATTGACAAATTATTTTGCTGTGGGATTTATCACTAAGGCAGCTCACATCATTTCATAGATTCAATATGTTTTCAAGGTTAGTGACATTTCTGTTGGTTTTGTGTGGCTTTTAATGTTTGTTTGCATTTGTGTAGGAACTGAAAAATCTAATTAAAAGATAGTTGCTCATTCTTTTTAAGCTGCCATGAAATATGGACAGCCCAAGGTGAACAAGGAGAAAGAGCAGTTATAGAATCTGAAACACCAAGCCATTTGCTCAAGAAATTTCCTTACTACTACTAACTTTTATCTATTATTTAATTTATTTTGAAATATGTGATAATTTCAAATGGCCAAAGGCCACCAATGGAGAGCAATATTAAAAAAAAAAAAAAAGACCACTGGCAATTTAACTTTTGGGAAAAGTTGGTTTAGAAAAGTATTCCAGATTTCTTATGTTATAAAACTTTTTGTATACCATTTAAAATATAAAACTTATAAATTTTGATGTGCATTTATTTAACACATAGTTCCAATCTGCCCTTAAACGTAAGGATGCTGTTCTATAGACAAAAGTTTATTTGTGTGTTTATTCAGGTATTTACCCAGGGAATGTTCATTGAGAGCCTAAATAACTATAATGTAAGTGAAAAATTCAAAAAGATGCGTGGATAGAATGCTAATTGGGATAGTATCCCTCTGCTCTAAATACTCATGGCTGGGGACTTCAGGACTTTTTACATAAGCTCCTGTGAAATTATGAAAGTCCCTTAATTCTTTCACCAGGACAGACCAAAGTGACCTGAAGATTCCAGGTACATTTGCACTGTTAGTACAAATTAAAGTTTAAATACAATACCTGAAAATATAGTAAGAAAAATATGTAAAGAAATTACCAAGGTCAATGCCCAAGCGAGTTACTAGTTCACAATCATATCTCCCTCTTTGTCTTTGCACATGCCGTTGTAGCTACATGACATATAGCTTTGCACGTGTCAAATGCTCCTACCATTTCTAACCAAATTTGAAATTTAGGAGAAATGGTATAAAGATAATTTCGATGACTATTCAACCTACTTTGTCGGACTTGAAACTGTGTCTTTGGGGGTGGGTACACACATTGACTGTGTCAGAAAGATATTTGGGTGTATAAATGGAGGATGAAGAGAAGATGTCTTACAGTTTTTATGGAAATGTGGATGCACAAATTGTCTACCTCCCAGCAGCTTGATTCAAGGAAATTTACAACTAAATCCACTGTGTGTACGTGTTTGCCTGTGTGTATACACATGCACATGCGCCGCCTGTAGATACCGTGCAGGGAGTGTCCTTGACGAAGGGTGTTCTTAAGGTTCCTTTAGGTTCTAATGTCTTGGTTGATGGCATTTTTTATTCGAATATGATTTTCTGACAAGATTTTGACTTCGTTATAACAAATTTATTCCATTGATTTTATTTTATTCTAATTTCCCCTTCTTTCCTCTCTTCCTCCCTCCTTTCCATCTTTTCTTTCTTCTTTTCTCCTTTGCAAAATGTTACCATAAAGGGCATTATGGAGGCGGGCAAAAGATATTGTCTAAAGACAGAATAAGATTAAATTAGTGACTGTGAAGATAGAAAAGATAAAACACGCCACCACTTAATTTAGTCATTTGTATTCTATTTCTACCTTATTATTATTCAGATATTTAATCCAGAAGTAGTTTGGGAACATAAATTCGCTGAGTGATTTGTTGGAGTTGCACTGTATTTGTTATGTAAATATAGTCATTAAGTGAAAATTTAAAGTAAATCTACCAAAAGAGTATATATCGCAAAAATAATTATTGAATATACTTATGTAGATAAACACACTTTGTACAATGTGTTATTGGGGCATGCATGAGAAAGCAAAGAATGATTAGGGATTTCTGGACTGCTATAAAATCCTTATCTTTTGTTTAAAAATTAAGATTTTAAGTTGATTTCAATACTTCTAAAAGGCTATACCCAATATGTCGATAAATTAGACTTGAATGTAAAGTGAGGAAAAACTTCATCTCAAATTCTTCTTAGTATGTTGCCATTAATTTGAGAAAAGAACTTTAGAAGACTATGCCTATTATTACAATAAAAATATTTATTATCAAAATTGTCACATTTCTCTGTACATAGCCTAAAGTCAAAAATACAATTTATACATTAATAATTTAAGTGGGTCTGAACATTTAGTATCTATTCAGTAGAATCCTAAAGCTCTTCCATAAATTTTACAAATAACCAATGTAGTCTATTTCTATTTATAGAGCTCCATTTACACAGCTGATGTTATTGAGATACCAACATTTCTTTTTCTCTAGTGTCTTCATGACAGTTCACAGTGGGTTAATTAATCAGCTGCTTTAAATCTTTGGTAAATACAAGTACTTACATACAAAAATGTTTACATTTCAGTAAAAAATGAAAATTCAAATAACTTATCAAATAGTTTTGTGTAATCAAATGCATATGCTAGAATCCTATCATCAATCAAAGTCACTAGGACTTCTGATGATAAAATCTGAAATTCACAACAAATAGTTGGAGGCTTGTACGGCCACCCCCAGAAGTACCACAACACTAGGCCACTACAATATTAAACACAAATGTGAAGTTCAACACATAGACAGTACTGATTATATTCCAATGCAAAAAAGTATAGTTTTTTCTATATCCCAGTTTAAACATTGATTTGACATGAGTTTATTATCTCATTAAAGCCTATTATCTGGTAAGAGTGAGAAAGCCATTTAAAGTCATACTGTTTTGAAAGACACCAGTTCATCCTTTTGCCAATAATTTGTCCATGAAACTATGGATCATTTCTTGACATAATTTATGGGAAATAGAGCAAAATGCCCTTCTGTCCTTCCTTCTTACCTTCCTTCTTTCCTTTGTTTGTCTTTTCATTCCTTCTCTTAAGAGTAATGTACTAGACCACTCTGTCAACCTGCATATTATAACTGAACTCCCCAAAGTTCCGTACACAGTACAGCTTTCATTCATTAATTCTCAATCTCCATGATTCACTAAAGAAAACATCCTGGCATGCAATCCTCTTACTTCCAAAATACTCTTTAAAAATACTCCAAGAAGTATTTAAATTCTAATGTCCTTGAGTCATTTGATAATTCGTATTTTTTTTTTACAGACACATTAATGCTGGAGTGTAGAGAGTATAATTAAATATATCAAAAACACATCTTTTTAAATCTAAAAAATGGATGTCTTTGGATTACCACCACTGCAGGGTAGAGAACAGCCCTTCTTTGTGAGTTAGGTTCTGAATGCATGACTTCTTTCCCTAACATCAGTTTTTCCAGTCTCTTGTTTCATTTAGAAACAAAGCAAGATGAGAGTATTTTTATCACTTTGACAATTCTTCTCTCCCTCCAACCATCGACATTCTGAATTCAGTGCATATTTTAAAATTCACCCAAGACTAGGCACTTTGCAATAAGTGTTCACCTACTATGTGACGTGTGAAAAAGGAAAGCAGCATAATAAAGGCCCTGTATTTGTCAGAAAAGGCTTTCCTCTTTTACATAGGCTCAATGACTTGCCCAAAACTTTGAATGAAATATTTTGACTCACTCATCATTCAAAGTTAATGTTAGTCACCAGTTTTTCCTCCCTAGAGTACATAGATATATACGAAATGTGCATTTACATACATTTCTAGTCATATAGTGGAAAATAAGCCCTACACTTTTAAAAGGCAGGAAAATATCGGTATAATTGACACGATATTTAATAAATACTAATATGACGTCAACCAGAGGTTTAAAATATCAGTCCATTGAAACTGATAGCCTGTATCTTCACTTGGCTCCCTTTCCCCTTCCTGCTGATAAAGAGATGAAAATTGAGGCTTATATCTTCTTCCGGGTTTGATATAAACTCAAGCATTATTCTATGTTGAAAGGAAAGAGAGCTGGCCATCTGTTAACTCCTGTCGTCCCGCTCTGTGCTCTGCTGGGCCACAGAAACGAGCTTTGTTCCTCTTTCCTTCAGAGTTCTGGAGTTTTTGTTGCTGTTGTTTGTTTCTGAGGGAAGAGTTCACATGCAAACATTCAGAAAGCAGTGCTGGCATAGACCCACTTTGATCCCTTCAAGTGTCCTGAGTGTCTGTCTTCACATAGCCACTGTCTCCTTTGCCAGATTCTTTGGTTCCTTGCTAGGGATACACCAGTCGTCAGCCTCAGTGATCGTCTGATAATGTTTAAAGGCTGATTTGTTAAAGACCGGGAGTTTTTCTATAGACTCAGAAGACAAAGCCTGAAAGGAGAGTGAGAAAAAATGTCAAACCAAGGAAATTATTCATGGCATAATTTGTGCTTGAAGTGACTATTCAAAATAAATTCAGAGGTAAGTAGTCAACTACTCAAATACAGTATTTTTTTAAAAAATTTTCAAAAATACACTAATTTAGTAATAAGAGCACACTTAGAGCTGATAGTATGTTAGGCACTGTATAAAAGAAAGCGAAAAAATAAATATTACCTCTACTCCATAGGAGTAGAGTAGTATATATATAATTAAAGTTAGGGAATAGAATTTTTGTTCAATATTCACACATATACCTCATTTGTACATTACTAATATGACAGAGTTGAAAAGCAAAGCTGTTCTTTCCAAGCAAAACCTCTGTATCTATGATAAAGGAGTCCTAACCTGATACTATGAATCTATTAAATCTGATACTATAAATCTATAGTCTATTAATCTTTCCCAATACTTTGAAGACTGGCTTATTTAAGAAATGAATGCATTAATTATTTCAGATGGTCAAGGACCACTTGGCAAATAACTCCCTGGCACAGAATGGGAACCAAAAACTTAATGTTTAGTTGCTAATGTCTGTAAGTATATTTTCAGTTGAAATACAGGGTCTGGAAGAAGTAACGCCTGCTTGAGTGTGGTCAGTAGGGTAATAATATGGGCATAATAATTTATAGTTTTAATTTGAACATTTCACCTAAAATGTCATGTGGTGTGCTTGAGTGGGATATTGTTATTTTACAGAATTACATGCTTTTTTTTTAATAAAAAAATTTTGTAATAAAAAAGGGGTGTTATTTGTGCAAGACCCTGTAATTGGCAAATAATAAGCAGAATCAGGACAGTGATCTTAACAGATAAATCGAGGCTTTACAAGAAATAGAAAAAAACATGTACCAAGTTTTAAAGTTTAAACAGAAAATGCTAGGTATCCCACTGACAACTTGTGAGCAGTCAAGCTTCCTTTTCCCTGGATTTCTAACGTCAGCTTAAGGTCTTGAATAACTTGATATCAGTTATTTTTCAGGCTGGAGCATTATTAGCATCTTTTTCCCCCCAACTAAAGTAAAATGTAAGTACGGCTATTGATCATGATGCCAGATGCCAGAGGAGTTGCCTTAAAAAATTCACATGCGCATGTCTTCACTCTGAAACTGAAGTGCTTCTTGGGCAACAATTTTGCTTCATTTGAGTCAGATTGCCTGGCTCCACCTACTTGTTTGTAAGTTACTACATTAGATATTAAAGATATATCTACACATACCAAACGAAATAGAATTACTTGTGGTCATTATTTGCATTAATTCAGTTTGGGATTTTCATTGTGGACCATAGAACTCAGGGCTGTAAAGGAAGCGATCTTTTCAGGAATGTGTTTTTTTTCTACTGAGTTTCAAGTATACCTTTAAGTAGATGATAGCATCTGTTCCATATCCTGACAAAGAGTAGAGATGCAGATCTCCTTGAAAGTACTTGGCATAGAGACGGGAAATTGGCAAGCCATAACCAAAACCGGCCTAGAGAGAAAAGATCAGTTATTGGTAAAGAGGTGGCCATGATCACTGGAATACAAAATGTAGGAAGGAGTTATTATCCTGCCTGATACTGAGGTCCTGGAACCTAGATAAATATCTTCTGCTTCCAATCAGCGATCCCTTGAGTTGTTTCACTATTTTTTTCCTTATTTATTTATTTATTTATTTATTTATTTATCTTTAGAGAGAGAGGGAAGGAGGGAGGAAGAGATGGAGAGAAACATCGATGTGCAAGAGATACATTGATCATTTGCTTCTTGCACGCCCCCAGGCAGGGACCTGGCACGCAATCCAGGCATGTGCCCCAATCGGGAATAGAACCAGTGACCTGTATATTCACAGGCGGGCACTCAATCCACTGAACCACATTGGCCAGGGCTCACTATTTTTAGCTTGCTTTATCATTCTTTCTCATATCCTCTATGCCCAATTTATATGGATTAACTTGCCTAAATACTCCCTTGTAATCTGAGCTCTCGCTTTAGAAGTAGGTGGCTGGGATGAACTTTGCCATATAATTGGTCTTACCAAAGGAGCATTCCGGGCATTGTCCATCACAGGCATTGGTGCGGTGGAGTAGGTATAACTAAAGAGGCGGTCAATGATCCTCAGGGGAACACCACCTCCTCTGTCTGAAATCTTAAACCAACAAACAAGTCATCAGAGCTGCATGTTAAAAAACAATGCGCATTTGTCTCTAAAAATGTCTTTCCTTCACTGAAGTCACTTAGTATACGGCTTTGATCTACTGCTCAAAGCAGAGAGGTTATTATTAGTGACTTTTTAATACTCTCAAGAGAGACTGAAAAGAAAAATAGAGAATGGTTACCTTAATTGTAAGATCTTCCTTTCCCAAGACCACAGTCACCTCAATTGGTGTGAGAGAAGGGCAGTTTTCCTGGTGTTCAACTGTCGCCCTCATTGCATTCTAAAGAAAACAAAAAAGTAAGAAATTCAATGGCAGAAGAATGAGGGACAATAAATATCTGTTTTTTGCATATAAAATAAAAGCAGTACAGAGAATTATTCGAAGTTCCTATTTCTTTTAAGTTAGTAGTCAGAACGGCTCTATAAATTGCCATTTATCAATATGTCATGTAGGATGTATAATGAAAAATATTCATTTACCATGTAATATACCTCCTGGCAGTAATGTCTAATAGAAAAACAATCCTGCTAGTTTCCAAGTTCTTATTTGTCAGCTTAATTTAAATATACAAATGGCTTTTAATAGTCCATTTTCTGGCCCTCTATTTGCTGTCTTTCCATTACATTTTACATCCAAACGCCGAAGATTATTACGTAACAAATGAACAGTGGATCATCAAACCAATTTCTTGGTTTTTATAAAACTTGCTCGGAAAAAGTTATCACTTAAAAGGATAGTAACTAATTCTAAATTAAATGTCAATTTGTATGTGATTATCACTTTAACTTTTACCAATGATGTCAATGTAAATCTATGAGTTGGACCATTCAATTTAAAAGTAAATTAAATCAAAGAAAAAGTATCTTTTGTCCTTTCACAGGGAAGAAGCTCAAGTTTTTAGACAACTGGATGAATCTTATACAGATACAGTTTTGGTTTATTTCACCCATTTTCCTCTCTAACCTTCTGGCAAATTATCTGCTTTTTAGTTTCTATTTGAGATTAAGCTCTAATCATTAGCTAAAGTGAAGTAAAATAGATCAGATGTTTGTAGTATAATCAATACCTCATTGTACTAACATTAGAACAAGTTAGGAAACAGTCACTTCTGAGAAGAGTTATATCAGAATTAGAAGTAAATTTCACTTTTTTAGGCTTCCTCCTCCCCAGTCCAGACTATTCTTGGAAGCATCAAAGCGTCGGGTGTTTTTCTATCTTTAGTGTAAGTGGAGTTGTAGTTTGGTCTTAGAAGCTAGGACGGGATCTGATTTGAGCACCTGCGTACCCCAGGCCTGTAATATCTGCATCCTCTGAGCTCGTTAGAAATGCATACTCTCAGACCCAGAGAATCGAAATCTCTGCCGGGGGGCAGAGCCGAAGGATCTGTGTTTTCGCAAGCACTCCGGGTGACTCCGAGGGACAGGGAAGTTTGAGAAGCTCTGCCCTGCAGTCCTGCCATGGAAACCACAGAAAGGAGACTGTGGACCCGCAGCAACACCTGTCAGCTTACTGGAAATTCAGTATGTCAGGCCCCGCCCTAGACCCAGTGAATCAGTATTTGCATTTTAACAAAACCACCAGGTGAGTCATATGTACGCTGAAGTAGATCATTGAAGGAATGGGCTGTCCTCTGAGTATATTCCAGACTCAGGTTGAGACCCTGCCACTTACAGTAATTCTGGACCTGAGCCTCTGGATTTGGAACTGGACCAGCCTGCGGGGGTGGAAGAAACAAGGCCTCACTCCCTGAAGCATTCACCCCGTGAACTTTCTTCATGAATGCACGAATGAATAGCGCTTTGTTGGGCACCTGAACAAATAATGGGGATAGGGAGCTATGAGACACCATGAATCATGTTGTGCCTTCTCTAATACCTGTCGATGCTACAATGGCCTCTATGTATCCTTTCAAACATTAACTGTATCCTTCTTTCTGGTACACAGAAACTCACTTGGGAGGAGATAGTGGGGCTCCTGTTTAGTCAGTAATGATAAAAGAACTTAAGATGTAACCAGTGACTTTTTAATAAAAAAGAACTGTAATCACTGTGAAGCGTCATACCTTAAACAGTTCAAAGAGCATGTGGTGAAGGTGAGACGGAACGTACACAATGTGAATGGGCTCTTCTGGAGATTTCCCTAGGGAAAGAATGAAACGCAGTAGAATTAGCAAACAAATACTTCATTAAAATAAACATTCATATCTCTACAACTAATATTTTAGACTTAAACAGGATCGGAATACTCCCCATCCTCCTCACTACAAAATCCTACCCTAGAACCTTCTCTCTTAAACAGAAAACAGAATTGGCTTCTCTTCAAAATGCTTTTACAGTTGCTACCTACTACTCTATGATTAATTTGTGCATTTCTCTACAAATGTATGAAGCAGATGAAGTGTGTGACAAGGGTGCTATAAATTAGATTACATGGATTATTTGTTTCTATTTTCAAAACTTCTGTACTGGACAATTTCAAATTAAATTATACACATTGTAAGAAAGAAGAAAAAATGAATATACCTATAGTAGAACATCAAATTAAAGCTAGTTATAATTTTCATATTTTGAAATTGAAATAGCACATAGAAAACTACATAATAATACATAGGAAAATAACACATCTGATTATTCTTGACTTTTATTAATCAAACATCAAATGTTATAGACTAAATATGCTCAAATTTCACCAAGAGGCTAAAGAAAACACAGAAACAAAACCTCATAACATTGTTTGAAAAGAAAAATAACAGAATTATTCTTTTGCGTGCCAGGCCTTGGCAAAGTTTGAGTCAGAAAACACAAGGTCTGGCTTGGTTCCCTCTTTATTTTACCAAACAGTTCAAGCAGTTTATCTAAAGTTATGCAACAATGTCATTAATGCTTGGAGATATTTTTCAATCTTTATTTGTACTTTTATTTTTAGTTTAGCAATCAATTACAGCTCATATCCCCAACCCATAAGTTAGGCTACTCATAATTTGAGCAACTTAATTTTCACTCTAACCACCAACAAACATTGTTCATGTGTAACTATTACTTGGAAATGATATTTACTTTGAACTGAAAGGAGAATGTTATTCCAAGTTAAGTATGCTGTCATGCTTTGAGAAGCAACTATGGGATAAGATAAAAATAGTGCCTTGCATTCATCCTGTAATCACTTCAGTCATGTAGGAAGACTATTTTATCAGGTACCCTTTAGCTGAAGCTACTAAATCAAGTACACTCTGTTTCCAAAACTGGTATACACTTATAGTGCAATTAAAAAAAATTTTGTTGAGAACATTTCACATGAGAGTTACCTTCTTAAACATTTAAGTATATAATACAGTATTGTCAAGCACGATGTTGTACAGCAGATCTTGCAGAAGTAAACTTTTAAACGCATTGAAGAGTGACTCCTCACTTCCCCCTCCTCCCAGCCTCTAGCAGCCACCGTTCTGCTCTCCGCTTCTTTGAGTTTGACTTATTTGAAATACCTCATGTAAGCAGGATCATGCAGTGTTTGTCCTCCTGTGACTGGCTTATTTCTTATCGTGCAACTTAAAGTACTTTGTTTCCAGATCTTATGATTAACCTCTTTAGGAGGATATCTCAGCTACCAAGTGGCTTCTCCTACTTCTGGCTTCTCTCCCCCTTATTCTTTTCCTTTTCTTTAAGAAAAAAGATTTTATTTGTTTATTTTTAGAAAGAGGGGAAGGGAAGAAGAAAGGGAGGGAGAGAAACACAGATGCATGGATGTGCAAGAGATACATTGATCAGTTGCCTCTTGAGTGCCCCCAACTGGGGACCTGGCCAACAACCCAGGCATGCGCCCTGACTGGGAATTGAACCAGGGACCTTTTGGTTTGCAGGCTGCCGCTCAGTCCGCTGAGCCACACCAACCAGGGCGCCCCCATATTCTGTAGTAAGCAATCTTTCTTTGATCTAAGATATTGGAACTAAGTTGTTATTCTACATCCCAAACTATTTGTTTAAACTCTTCTTCATTATGAATCATCACTAGCAACTGAATATGCTCAGTTGGAACTTCCCAGTGGAGATAAAGAGAAGCTTGGTTTCAAAATATAAAAAGTGTACAAAATCAGGCATATTCGGAAAAGAAAATTGGAACACAGAAGTTGCTCTGTATTTACAGTATTAATCATAGTGGGACAACACTGAATTTTCCACAGATTAAAATATATTTCATTCATAGCTTACCATTCACTTGCATGAGCTTTAATTCTGGAGATGTTAAGTAATACTGATCACAAAGCATCTTTGAACACTCAAAGGCATCTGGAATAGAAGGATTTTTTTCATAATGATGAAATGAATTTGTACCAAGTAAAATTTTCAAGTGATCTTCAGTATGTACACTACCCTTAAGCTAAAATAGGCATTAGAGTACACATTTAGGTATATGAAAAGATACCTTTTTAATATTTTATTGAAGAAAGAAATACGACAGTATTAAAGTTATTATAGCAATTGTAGTAGGAATATGCACACTTCAGAGATCAAGTACAATGTATAAGAATATGACACATTAACCTGATGTTTGGATTTTTTATAATATATAAATGCATGTGTAAACCCCTGATCCTCAAAAGCAAAGGAACTTCATGACAGTATTTATAAAAATATAAAGAGAAAACTCTGAATACAAATTCATTTACAGAGCCATCTCAACTGTATGCCAATCACATTGTCTACATTTTCAATACGGGAAATGAAGAAATCTAGAAATTACCTTTGACCACTGCTACTACATCACAGTTTGGATCAATGCTTCCAATGTGGCTTGGGTTTCTTGTCTCCAAGTCACTAAATAAAAGAACTGTTGAAAAATAAATATGAACATATTATATAATGTTATACAAAAATGAGGATAATAATGATTAGGACTACCACTGACAAAAAAAAAGTGACTGACCAAATAGTGAAATATCAAGTTAGAGTGAGGCTTATTGTCTGCACCCATCTCTGTATTTCATTATGATAAAGTAACTTACTGTGCTGGTTCATTAGCATCCGGGTAGAAATACGGTTCATGTAAAATCGATCCAAGAAATACTGAAGATTTTGATTGGTGACTGGGTCAACTGTACAGCCATCTTTGTATTCTATGACTCCTTGTGCCATTGTAGGAACTACATTATGGTTTCTATTTCGTACTTTGATGAGAGTATCTACAAAACTAAGCCAAAACACATTTACATTTAGTGAAGGTTCAAGTAAGGTTCATTCACTTCTATTTCTTCGAATAGAAGTGTATATATCATTTGTTATAGGAGTTATGTCTGGAAGTAGTCAAAATTTTAGACACTTCATCTAATGCATTGAACTTACTCTGATAGTGTTTTCTGGTCTTCTGGGTTTCTCTCATGGAATTCCACCAAATCCATCAGGCTCTGGATGTACCTGCAAAATCACAGGTATGCTTTAAGTTTTAAAACTGAATAGTCAAGTGGTGGAAAATAGAGTGTCTTTTCCAAATGACTTGAAAAAAGAAAGTCTTATGTTTAAAATTAAAACTCCCAGACATTTGGAAAACAGTGTCTCAAAAGGAAAGGCACAACTCTAATCCTTAACTTTCTAAGTTAAAATGTATATTTCTTTAACTATTCCAGAGAAGTATTCAGTGTTCTGTTTTGCTTGGCAAATGTATTTTTTAATAGCAAAAGCATTTAAAAACAACATTTTAAGAAAGCTTTCATAATTTTTCCTACTCTATTCATAGGTGAATAGAAGTCTTGAAAGCAGTACATACTATGGATTAAATATATATTTCAGATTATAATTGTTTAATGGGTATATAATACATATATTCCTTGAACCAGTGGACAAATTGTGCAGTCGGCGGCTGAGGGTGAGGCTCTGGTGAGTATCTGCCTCAGGGTATATCCTGGCTCTGGTCTCGGAAAGTCTGCCCCTTTGGATCATCTGTGCTCTCTAAGCCTCAGTATCCTTACTTATAAAATGCGATGGTTATAACTGACACTGAGTGCCGGCTGGGTGCTACATGTCTAAGTGCTTTGTAATGCATTACCTCATTTAATTACACACAAATATCCCTTTGAAGCATATACTTTATTTTCCTCAGTAACAGATGGGGGAATTGAGGCACAGAGAATTTAAGACACTTTCCAAGAATTCCACAACTAGGAAGAGGCAGAAGCAGGATGTGAACCCAGAACCTTCTCTGTTAATTGGTTTGTCAATAAGAAAAATGAGGCCCTCTCTGAATAGTAGTTATTCATATCTATTTCTAGGATAAGATTCCTTTTATAATATCAAACTCTGTCTTGTATTATTTAAAATACAAAACAAATTGTAACTGTCAATTAGTTTTCATATTTCTCCTAGAAATAGGAATTATACTGTGATAGAATCTACATTTTCAGAATAAAATGTCTGTTTCTAGTTTTATAACTGCCCTTATGATAACTTATTTTAACTTAATAAAAATTTCTTTATATGTTTCAAAAGTATTTACTATTCAGATCACCTGTTTTCCAACTATGATATTAATATATTATAAGAACTCCTACTCAGATAACTGTCTTAAAACTACAGACTGTTTCTGAATGGTTCACTACTTACCAGTTTTTAACTAACTGCACTGAAGAGGTGTTTATTAATCGATCAGGGAGGATATCAATTTCCTTCAGGATATTAGCAAGCCTCACAGGCAATTCTTGTCTCAAAAACGCAAAAGAAGTTCTTTCGCATGCGTTTTCCGAACCTGTAATAAATAATGCTTATTTAGTATTTGGAAACAAGTATGTCTAAATGATATATTAGAATAGCTCTAGCTAGCCAATATTAAATGCACACATATATTATAAAATTATTTTTCAGTGCTTGCTTCGGCATCTCATATACTAAAATTGAAACGATACAGAGAAGATTAGTATGGCCCTGCCGCAAGGATGACACGCAAATTCATGAAGTGTTCCATCTTTTAAAAAAATTAATAAAATAAAATAAAATTATTTTTCACCCTGTTGATTTACTGTTTATAGATAATTCAGAAGTATCTTCTTGTCTTTTTTTTTTAAAGGTACCAATATGAGAATTATTGTTGTGTTTTGTTTGGTTTTGTTTTCTTTAGGAGGATTCACTTCCAGGAAGTCAGACTATCCTACAACCCTTAATATTCATGAGAGAATGCAGGGTTCAGTCAATACCACAATGCAGACTTCTAGTTATGAAATAGGAGTGGAGATAAGGGGGATGGGTGGAAGCCGTGATGTTTCCAGATTACTAATAAATAAATAATATCACATTTAAATCTTTGAAATTTTTCTTGTAAGGTTGTGCCATGAGGGGATCATGTTTCTCATTCATTGTTAAATGCTGACTGAAAGCAAAAAGTATTTTGACGGAAGCTTTGGACGGAAAGATGAGCTCAAACCATCCAGCATCAGCGGAGCTGCAAGTGGCCTCCACCTGTAGACAAAAACTGTCAGAAAGAAGGCGGATGTAGAAGAAGGCAAGGTGTGCGGGCGGTCGAGTCTCCAGGCTTCAGCAGAAAGTCCGACCCCGGTTCTTTTTAAACAATGAGGCCAGCAGTCCCTGCACGGGGACTTAAAGTTAAGGCAGCTCCCCAACCCCAACGCCCCCACCCGGACCCTATGTCCTCGCTCACCAAAGTCCAGCAGCTGCTTCATGGACAGCGGGGACGGGCTGTACCGCGAGAAATGCTCGACCTCGCGGGGCACCGGGCTAGCGCCGCTCAGCGAGCGGGCGCTGCGCATCACGAAACGGGCCGCCTTCATCTTGATGGCCACCGGACCTGGCAGGGGCTGGCTTGCGAACGAAGGCTTTAAGGAGCAGAGCCTGGGACCGAGGAGAGGGCGGGTCGCGTCCGGGCTGGCAGCGTAGGTGTGCTGGCGGGCTGGTGCACCTCGGTCTGGGCTGAGGGTCAGGGGTCTTTCGGAGCAGAGGAGTCAGGCAGCGAGTCAGAAGGAGCAATGAGTCAGAGGAGCAGTGAGGGTCTTGAGACTTCAGCGCTCGTCCTGCCACCACCGGCCGTCTCCTGCGGTTTTATTTGTTTCCCCCGCACGCTCCCCCCAACTCCAACAGGGAGGAGTCACCGGGACTTGGAGACGCGTTCTGAGCCTGGGTCCAAGCCAATTCACTCAGAGAAAGAACTTTGGGCCCCGCTCGCCGGTGACAGTCACTGCGGAGTGGCCTGACGGAGGTCCCCGATGCTGTGAGGGGTTAAGAGGATAGGAGAAAGCTGAAGTGGGCATCTGGAAGTAGGTGGGCTCGAGATCAGCCACTTGGGACAGGGCGTGGGATTGCGTGGGCAGAGGGCCAGCCCAGACTCGTCCTTGTTGACAAGTGCGAGGCTGTCTCAATGTCACGCGTTCTGGTCCAGAAACTATTTCCAAGAATCTGGGCTCCGGGAGCTCATTGGTCCTTGCTCAGAGCGGGCTTTTACAGTAGCCAATCAGTTGCGTTCAAAAGTATGGCTGTCTCTGCCATTGGACAGAGAAAGGAATAAGCAGCCCGAAGAGTTCTACCAGCAAGAAAACAGCACGCATCAGGAACTGGAAGTACCTTTTTTTGCTGAGACTTGAGGAACTGCCCAAAATACATTACCTTTTTTCTTGAGGCAATAAAAGGCCATCAATTTGCTTCTATTAGGTTTAATTCTGTTAATTAAAAACAAAATTGGAAAAGGATCAGTTTGTCATTTTGCCTCACCTTCTTTTTCTTCCATCAACAATTTGCTGGCTCTGTTCCCCTGCATAAAATGTCCTTAATACAAATCTTGGCCTAAGACATTCTTTTCTAGCCTTAAATGCCCAGTACAAACTACGTGCTGCAATAGATCTCTCCTGATTTCTTCTCCCCCGTCCTTGCAAATATAGCCTTTGTCACTTATAACATTATATTGTAGCTACTTATGTCTTTCTATTGTCCCTCCCTGGACCCCCTGCCTTGAAAGACAGCAGGGTTGGGACAATGCCAGATGCAACTTTGTGATCTCTACCCTGTTTTTTTGCTACTAAAGCTGGGGAAACATGAAGGAAGTTCCAAACTGCATCTCCTTTTGGAGATGGATTTTGATACTATTGTGATTTATATGTTTGTATTTTGAATCATTTATTACATAGTTGCATAGCTTGATAAAGCAAAACAAAGAAAGAAAGAAAGAAAGAAAGAAAGAAAGAAAGAAAGAAAGAAAGAAAGAAAAGAAGATGTCCCAGAAGCCAAAAGACTAAATAAAACTCTCTCCGATGGAGCAAGTAAATTTAAGGTAAAAATCCCTTCTTTTTCCTGGATTATATCCTAAGAAAAGAAGTAATAGAAAAGTATACATTTGCTTTCTTTTCTTTCTTTCTTTCTTTCTTTCTTTCTTTCTTTCTTTCTTTCTTTCTTTCTTCCTTCCTTCCTTCCTTTTTTTTTAAGCCATGTGTGTGGGATCTGGAATAGACAAAAATATATATTAAAAAGAATTATACCCTTTAATCTGCAGAGGAAAGACAGCGGAAATGATACATTATAAGCCGTTCTAATTTTAGAATTGGGTGCTTGACCTGACTTACCCAGCACTACTGCCCTGTGTTGTGTTATGATTAAAGGTCAGGTGAAGTCTTATGATGGTCACAGGGATGCCTAAGGCCTAATGTGAACTGAGGTCACCAAACTTTTGTCTCCATGTCATCCCATCCAATAATATTTATCAGGTTACTCTCACAGTGAATTACATTCTTTAATGTCATTTCTCTATGACGGGAACTGGTGTTATAATTGGCAACATTTATGGTAGTAGCTGGACTGGAACAGCCAGGTCACATTGCTTACCCAGTTGGCTAAGACACTATGTATTACGTGTACCCCCTGAAAAACCTGTACCTGTTTTCTTTAACTGAAAGGAACCCGAAAAGGATTTTTCTTTTGCAAGAAAAGAGGAAGAGCGAAAATAGCACTCAGTTTTTGTTCCCCAGCAAGCTCTACAGAGGCAACATGTACCCTGAACAATTTGATGGCACCACCAAGCTCCTCCCCCAAAAACTACACTCAGCGTCGCTGCCTCAAAGCCCTCATGGCTTTGAACTGTGACTATGAGCAGCGGCGCTTCATCTCAATTTACTGAGCGCATGTGTTAGTAAGATGTGTCCTAAGCTGTCAGAAAAGCCTGCGAGAGCTTATAAGGGTGTTACACTTAGCATAAAACTGTGTGTAATTAAGCAGATTTGGGATGATTTGGCAAGTTATTTTGGGGTATGGGAACTCTCAAAGATTTCTCCATACAAATTAATAGTAATTGCTTCTTTGCTTAATGCCACTTTAGCTTATGAAAGGTACCGTAGACACTCTCTACTTTTGGACAGCGGGGGAAACCTGTACCATGATTAGCAAGTGACCAGGAAAGAGAGTGACATATTTTCAGGCTGACCACAGATCTTGGAGGTGATCCAGTTACTACGGAAATAAAGCAAAGGGAATTATTTGGAGAAAATGACTATGGAGAAATCTGTGCATTAATTTGAATAAAAGTAAACCAGGAGAGGACTAGCAAATAATTTGGTGCTGATGGTCAGAGGGGAGCACTAAAGTTTCCCCCCTTCTACACAGTGCTGAGCTCAGCCTCTCTGCTTAAGGCACTCAATTCCCTAAATTTTCAGGGCCATGCTTACCTACTGTTAAATGAATTCTATCCAGCTTGCCTGGGAAAGTGTAATAACATAAGGCCACTGGTACTGTTTTAAGAATGCAAGTCACACTTTTGCCAGGGGGCTGGGCATGTTCAATTAGATAAAATGCATCAAGACCCTTAAGGAGATGCCTATATGACTTTTCCACCTGGAGGGACATATTCCAAGGAATCAATTAAAAATTACATTAAGAGAAACTTCAGAAGCCATGATGGAAAGATAAACAGATTTGACTATAAAATATTTAAAGTTTCAAAATGATCAGCAAACTTGGAGAAAATATTTATAAAATGTGTTTGTAATGGACAATGATTATTTAAGAAATGACTATTTCAGCAGGGTACTAAATAGTCATGATCTGTTCCCTCATGGACTTGTGGGGAAAGAGATGTTACAAAAACAATGGATGATAAGCATACACATTAAATTGGAACAAGAGTTGTGGAGAAAAAGCACAGGAAGACTATAATGGGCTGGAACGACTTTCTATTTGGTGGGCAAGGACGGTCCCTCTGAGAAAGTGACAATTATGGGAGGTGGTGCATCCTTCCAGTGGGGAAAGAGAAGGAGATATCAGTGAAAGCCTGTTGGTGAAGAGGTTAGGAAAAACCAGGCCTAAAACACTGTTTGGTATCTAATGTTTCTTAAAATAGTTGTTTTAGAGGATGCTAGATGCCAGGAGCTGGACTAGGTGCTTTGGTGGGTGCAAAGCCATCTTCTCCCAAGTGTCACAGGCTATTAGTACTGGTGATGGAAAACAATAGCCAACTTTTTTTTTTTTTTAATTTATGGGACTTTAATTCTCTGGGCAAAAAACTCACAATTAAATGCATTAAAAAACAGTTCATAAAAGAGGTTTGATTGCTGTGCCGTGATAGCCGTGATAGTAGTGGAACTGGACAGTGGTGGTGTCAGGCACTCAGATGTTTGGAGGAAGAGCTTTGCTGGGAGTCACAGATGTTTCCTCCAAGAACTGGCTTTGGTGATGATCTTCGAAGGACGAGGAAGATCTGGCAAATTATTGGTAGACAGTGGAGGAGAATGCCTAAGCCTAAGCCAAAGCAACAATGTGGGAGCTAGGGAATACAGTGGAGAAAGGATGACTAGTTGAGTCTGCCTGCCATCTAGAGTACCTGCGGCGGGGGCGGAGAGAATGGGATACTAGGGTTACATCATGAAAGCCTTAAATGCTGGTATGAGGACTTCAAGATTCCTGGAATAGGCGACATGAAACTGATGAAGCTTATTAAGCAAGGAGCACATTGCTCCCGGCTCAAATTTGTTAGCAGTTAAACAGTTTAATGCACTTGAACTTGACTGAACACCCCTTGTGTACCAGGCATTATGATAGGTGCTGGGGACAGAGATGGAAAGGGCATAGTCCCTGTCTTCAAGGATGGGAGACAGATATGGGAATGATCTAAAGAAAAACAGTGTGATACATATAAAGTATGTGTTAGGGGGGAGGGGGGAGTCAAGGAGTCAGGGAAGACTGCCTTGGAAGAAGTGACATGTCGTTTGAGTTATAAAGGCCGAACAGAGAAGTTCAAAAGCAAACAAAGAGAAAAGGTGTCGGGGCAATGGGGAGAGAGAACGAAAACAGCCACTTTGTACGTAAGATCTCTAGCCTTTGTCAAGTCTGAGAAGGAAAAACTTTAAAAAAGTGTTTTCTGATGTTTGGTGTTCAAAGTCTCCACTGGGAGGGGGCAGAGAAGTCAAAGGACTGGGAGGAAAGGATAAATTGACTGAGAAGCCGGGAACACAAGTGATGACTTTGCTTGGGGACACTTCGGGCTAATGAGAAACCGCCGGGGAAACAGTCATGGTTGTCATTACTGGTGAGAATGGTGAAGATGAGAACTCGAAGGCTATTAAGGCTTTCACAGGAGATCCTTCAGCCAAACCAGCTGGGAGCTCTGGAGCAAACATTTCCCGTTAGTCCTACATTGGTTGGAGGTAGAGGTCATGTCTGTGGTACTTGAATGTATGTATAACTGGGATTTACATACCTGGCAATTAGCATTTAAAATAATCTCACATTAGCTGTCGTGGTGGCAAAGATCAAATATAAACCTCTGAAAGCGCCCCTGACTAAAACAGCAAGGACAGAAACAATATAGTATCCTAGTAGGAAAGATGGAGATTAGTTCCATGCTTGTAAGTATCTCACGAGTGGTGGTTCCATCACATGTCCACTGTATTCATCTGTGGGAACTTGGTTGTCCCTTGAGAGTGATTGTGAACTACCACAGACCAATGGGGTAGTGGCCCTGGTGGTAACTGCCGTGCTAGACATGCTATTTTTTCTAGAGCAGATTAATATGGCCTCACAGACCTGTTACACTACCATAGACCGGATGAATGTATGCTTTCATTTCTACCAAACAAACAAACAAGAAAAAAAAAACAACCCTAAACCCTCTTGCACTTCAAGCTCAGCATCTGCTTACCAGAGAATCTAAACTGCCATCCTCTATGTTAGACGATTGACCTCCATGTTTTTTTAGTTCTAAAAAGCATGTCACAGATCAACATGTATATACTGTGGTACAATTTTAATTTAATAAAGAAAGAAAGAAAAAAGGATGGAAGGAAGGAAAGGAAAGAAAAGGGAAGGGAAGGGAAGGGAAGGGAAGGGAAGGGAAGGGAAGGGAAGGGAAGGGAAGGGAAGGAAAAGAAAAACAAAAGAACCGTATATGTGAATAGGGGTTGATATAAGCATGTAAAGAGTCTGGGAAGAAACCACCAGACTCTCAATCATGGTTTTGGAGGCATGTGGAACAAGAAACTCTGACTTCTTACTTCATAGCTACATGTTATATTCTCCGTGGTGCACGTGTCAGTGCTTTATACACTGAAGCCAGGAATAGTTCTTGATCAATGAAAGTGCATAAAATACACTGCTCTGCAAAGGTTGTTCTCTAGCACCCACTTGCCTTTATGTTTTACTTCTGCCATGTAACTGTGGGATGAAGTGACAGTGTATTGAGGCAGCCAGGAACTAGGTCACTGCTATGGTTAACTATGGTACTGCCAGTCTGGTGGTCCTGTATGACTGTGTTTTGCCTGAGTGCAAAGGTTTAGGAGGGTAAGGTGGAGAGAGAGTTTCTAGAAATGAATGCCATGCAATCAATGAGTGATGATGGTCCTGCTACTGTCATTAAATTGAAAGGTAGATTTAGGGGTGCGGAAAAGCAGCATAATCCTAGGTAATTTCAAAAGTCAGGTGGGTGAATTATTTAACTTTCTGTCCTTATAGTTCCTTGAATTCTGTGACCTTGACACCTATTGCATTTCTGTTACCCATTTCCTTGGTCTCTTCACATGCCTGATTATCAGTCAGGACCACCTCACCTCTGAAAACATGAAGGCCAGTGATTCCCTTCTCCTTGAGCCCAGCACACTGTCCCCCTTTTTCTATTTGGTACATTCCCTCAGCCTCTCTAATCCTGTTGGGACATTCGTGAAAATCTTCCATCTGAACCATCCCCTTTGCTAATGATAGGTCACTCCTCTGCTTTCGATTTCTTCCCTGCCCACCCTAGATCCCCTGCCTCCTTACTTCTTTCATTCTCACCTTTACCTGCTTCTTGTTCATCTGCTGCTTCTGTTTTACTAATAAATGTACAGGCATCTTTAAGTTCCCTGTGAGGTTTCTTCCCTCTATTTACCACACGATAGCACTGCAGAAGATACTAAGCATCCAGCCTTTTCCCTAAGCCATGTGCTCCTGGTAGGGTCACTCTCCCCCAGGTGGCCGTAACACATCTCGGGGCAGCAGTGAACAGTGCCACTTGGTTTCACATAGTTTGGCTAAATAGCTCTTTGGGCTCTGCGTTGTGCCATCAGTCCTCATAGTCTGCCTGGACCACTTCTATCATGCCTCAAATTCCGATTTAACTCAGGTACCACCTGACATTTATTCCGCTCAGTTCATCCATCCTTGGCTAGTTTCTTCTCCAGCTTGTTTGATGGATTCCCCCAACTGGACCTCTTCTCTCAGTCTCTTTGCCCTTCTTCCAAACATTTCCATTTACTTTCCAGAACTCAGCATTTGTCTTCAGACTTCCTGTATCCCCAGTTTCTTCTCTGAATATCCTCTTTATATTCTTGCCATAACCTGAGGATCCCATGTCTCATGCAACCTCTGAAGTGTAGGTGGTTTTTCTTCTCAACTCAAAGTATTTCATGGGATGAAGGTGACAGGGGTGTCCTCCACTTTTCACACCTTATTTGTGATTGTTCTGCATCCAAAACATCACTCTTTCATTCTCCTTTAAATTTACAGGAGCTTTGAAGATAGGCATGATACAATACCATCAACTACCTTCTTATTACTGTCTTTTATGGAGTACCTGGATATTTCCTTGCTATTATGATTTCCTTAATTCTTAAGGAAAGTCATAATTCTTACTGATTTGTATGCTACTGTGAATGATCCATTTCCACTTCCACCCATCAGTCTATCAATCTCTTCACCTTATCAATATCTACCTACAGTCCACCTTAGCTACCCATCCTCATGACCACACCCTAGAACTTGTCTCCAAAAATAATACCAGTGCATCCAAAATATCAAATATAAGCATCACTCCCTGTGCAACTCTTTCCCCATTCCTAGATTATTTGACTCAACTGTCATTTCAAGTACAATACCTCAGACTCTCTGGGACTCCCGTTTGCCTTCCATCAACCCTCTGGTGTCTTCTCTTACCCAGTGTGGACTTCATGGCCCAACACCATAATGAGACGCTTGAGAAAACTCTTCACACACCCTCTCTCTATCCTCCTTACCCAGTGAACCAAATCTAGTTGAGCCACTCAAAGTAGATAGAATGGGTACAAAATTCAGTCCATACATGCCAAATGTGCAAGTGTTGACATTTTCTTTTCTTTTCCTTTCCTGTAAATTCATTTAATGTCTCTCTTAAGGTTCTTTGGTTAATGTGAGATTTTACCATTCTTTCCCCCAGGGTTTCATCCGTGTTCCCAGGATCTCATATAGGCCCAAAGTATCAGGGCTGGTGGACATCCAGTGCTTGGTGTCATCTAGCCATGCTAGCATCCATTGAGATGTTTCTCATTAAATCTGGTCCTAGATTATTTGTTAATATAAATTTCCACTGTAGCATCCCTTATTCCCATCCAAAAGACTTGTTTGAGCCTGGTCCTCACTCTCTTTCTCTCTGTGACCACTGTCTTCCTTTGGGGACATGGACGGCATTTCATTCTGCTGTTCCTGAAACATACTGGACCACAGTCGCACATCCATCCTCTTCAGTGCCCCTCTGTTGTGACTGTACCACACTGGGCTGAAGGAAACTCTAGAAGGCTGATCCTGGCCTGTCTGTCCAATCCTCCATGTAGCCACCTCTCCTCTTGCTCTGTTCCTAGGGTTTTGGTACAGAAAATGAGTTTCAAAGGCCTAGGTTTTGAAAGGGTTTGAAGCACAACAAATATGCAGTAAGTCACATCAAGGTTGCCACTATTACCTCTCAAACTAGAAGAGATTCTCTGGTTTGGGGGGTGTGGGAAAGAATAAGAGTTGAAGGGAAATTGACAACAGTGCCAAGGAACCCAAAGGGGGGTTAGGGTATGGATCATAGAAACTGTGCATAGGTTTCATGGCACTGAGAAAAAAGAAATCCTATATCACAATTCCTCATATTTCCCTAACTTATATAAGTATTTTTGGTTTGGTTTCTCCTGTGAGTCATAACCCAGCTACCCAGTAAGGAAGGGATCATGGGTTTATAAGAAATGTCGGCAGAAGACATATATGGGTAATACTTTGAATATTACATGCACAAACATATGCATAACATATGTGTAAAGAAAACACTCAGAATGCCCCTAGTGGTGATTTTTGGGTGGCAGTAATTATCAGTATTTACATTCTCTTTTTCTATGCGTTTTTCGAAATGTTAAAGAATGAAACATGTGTTACTTCTTAATTATAAGGAAAGTAAATGTTATGTCAAGAGTTGAAATGAAAACATACGCTGCAAAAGAACAGGCAGAAGAATTTGGCAGATATCTGTTCAAAACAGCCTTTTGACCGAATTGGAAGACAGAATCAGGACAGGGAATTGGGTCAGTTGCTCTCCAACCTTCTGTTTCTAACCCCTCTGGGCATACCAAGGAGCTCGGAGACTCCAAACCTGAGGTTTTTCTCTCCCTTATCGTTCCTGCCTTTGTCTTCTGCAGACTGACAATGAGTTACTGACAGCTGAAACTTCACCTCCACTTCCACGGCTTGTACCTTTTCTCTGATGGCTGATCATTGCCTAAGCTTTCTGAGATGATCACCAAACAGGACATTTCTTCTACCCCTGGCTGCACCACACACACACACATGCACACACCCTCCGGATAAAAATCTCTTACTTTGAAAACTCGAAGTTTTGCTAAAGTCCAGCCTTGGTTTGTGTAGCACTGGCTGATAGCCTTAGACAGCCTTTACTGGTTCCAGGTAATAAACACCATCAGGCACCAGGTCACCTGGAAGACAATTTTTAGAGGCCACATCCTTTTGTGATTTCTTTGCTTAATCCAGTGCAGGGGGTGGTCAAAGCTGTATCACCATCCCACTGAACACCTACTTAAAAATGGGAAGATTTAGTCAGTTATACAAACATTCCTTGGCATCCGGTGAGTTCAATCGATGTACGTGTACTGGCTTATTAGTATGTGCAATGCACGGCATGGCTATATGCTTGGCAATAAAAGGACAGACACAAAGGTGTCACACTAAAATTTTCCGCTTGTTTGAAAATATTAGTTTCAGCAAGTACATGTAACATGGTGAGTTTCTCTTTAACTGGGGCTGGCACCACCACCAACAGATGATAACATCCTTTCCTGTTTGGTCTGGTCCGGACACATGATTCTCCTCAACCTAGCACTCTGGAGGTCAGTGAGGCAGTGAATCAGGTTTGGAGGTGCAACCTCTCAGTTTTCTTGAGCCAAGTGTGCAAGCCGCCTCACATTCTGGCCTGCAGAGTCTCCCTGCCCCCCTTGCCTCCCATCTCCACTCCTCCCCCTTTCCGTTTGAAAGAACTGCCCTTAGTAAGAGTGTTAACAGCAAAGATGAAAGCCATTCATTTAATGCAACGCCTGCACTTGCCTGAGGGAAAACTGAGGCAGAAGAACATTAAGTCACCTAAATCACCTAGCTACAATTTCAGATTAAACAGAATGTACACTCTTCAGAGGCTTGAGAACTCTAAGACTTTCTTTTTTTTTTTTTTGCCTTAGCTTTTTTGATACTTGAGAACTAATAATACCTGCTTGTCATCTTGCCAAAAACTGGGCGACTATGTGAAGCTGAGTTTGAAAACAATCCAAAAAGATGCTGGAAACTCAACAGCTTCTTTCTTCAAGGACACTGATTTTGGGGGGTCCCCTCATATGTAGGGCAACAGTTAGGCTTAGAGAGGAAACTAGACTATCGTTAGCGTTAACAGTAATAACACAGACATACACTCCTTTCCCGGTTCGGTCCCTCCATTTTGAAAATAAACTAGAGGGTCTGACCGTGCTCAGTTTAGTTGATGTGTTTACATTCTCAATCGATGAAAAGGGCCTGACGGTGCACCCACAGATGGTGCCAAGTCCAAAGAGGAAAGTCACGGGGCTCCCCTTCGGTGTTCTTTCATCACCCCTTTCACAGTAGCACTCTCCCACCTTTCTTCAACAAATATGCACCTCAAAATGCACTGTGCATAGAAACAAAAAGGTTGTTTTCCTTTGCTATGCCACTAATTCATAGATTCACTTCTAGTTTAAAAACAACAATTAAATGACTCTCCTGCACACACAGTTTTCATCAATACTGTGTTGGAAGGAAGAAACTTAGCCCATCTTACAGAAGCTAAACAGAGGCTGGGCCTGACCAGGGAAAGTGGGTGAAAGATCAGTCCCACACCCACAGCCTGGGCGGCTGTGACTGTAGGTGGAGTCAACAAGGGGAAGTTTAGTAGGTGAAGGGTCACTGCTATGAATCAGCAGTCAGTTTTCCACTCCTCAGCTTTCAAGACATCTAGTTTCTGTTTATGGAAATAAAGCTCACTAGAGGAAAGGTCACACAGACCGGAGGCAACACTGTAACAGCCCAGCTCTGCAATAACTGAGGTTGTGTCTCAGGCAACAGGCCAAGCCTGAGGGCTTCCAGGCCTTGAGGAATTCTGCTGCTCAAGTGGAAAAACAGAGATTGTAAAGTACTCTAAAGATCATCCTGTAAGGAATGTGGCAAAGTGATAAACAAGCTATTTACTGGCAAATTTATATGATGTAAACTAACTTTATAAGGAGAGATTCTTTTAAAACGTATATTGCAATAAAGGGACTTGTCCGTTTTCGTATTACTGGCTCTAGACTAGAAAAATGGTTACGTTTGGTGACAGCTGAATCAGAATCTCTGGCTAGGGGCCCAGGCATTGTAGCTTTTATTGAGCATCTCAAGCAGGTGGGTATAATGTGCAGAATCGCTTTAGAGTCTTTACCACGCTGACGTCTGGAATGACTCCAGATTAGGATAGAGATTCTCCGTGTCCTAGAGCAGTGCTTTGTAGATTGTGGGTCTTGGACAATTAGTGGGTCACGAAACCAGTTTAATGGGTCACAGACAGCATTAAAATGAAATAGAATAGAGGAAAAAAGATGCATGTGATGAGTGAGATTTTTTCGGAGGGATCAAATTTGTCTGAATCACGATATAAAGGACCACCGTTCTAGATGCTAGGAATGAAAGCTGTGCTGCCGTGAGCCCCCATAGAATTGCTCTAATTCGAAGCAGTTGTTGGCTTTGTAAGCAGCTTTGCTGATTCCACAGGATGTTGTGGCTGTGAACTGGGAAGCCTGCCATGCTATTATTTCGAAACGTGTTGTGCAAACATTGTTCCTTCCAGAGCTAGTTCGGTGGGAGCATTTCCTCTTGAAACACCAGGGATGTAAAGGGTGGTCACGACCAACTAACACCCCAAAGTGAATTAATGGTGAAATTCAAATGAGAAAGAAGTTGGGTGCCTACAAGCCTAGACAGGCTCTTGCCCAGGGTGAACGCCACTTGAAAACTGAGCTAGCTAAGAAGGAGCCACGAGAATCCTTCTGACCTGTGATATTATGGGTTGGTAAACAGGCTGTCACTAACAATGTCCAGAATCAGACAAATGGTAGGATTCAGACTCTGAGAAGAAGAGGCGGCTCCATCGGAGATGTTGAACAAAAGAACAGCAGACCATTGAGTTGCTTTTTGAGAGCAAACACAGTAACTATTAGGAGAGAATAGGAACAGTGGTGAGCGACTCTAATTGTTGGATGGCTTCCTTTCCCTTTAATTAATATCCTTTCTTCTTATTTTTTATTTTTATCTTGATTTTCTTTTAAATGAGTGCTCCTGGGTCATCTTACATCCTTGACTGTTAATGGACATTATGTTTCAGGATGAGAGCAATTAGAGAATCTATACCCACATCAATTTCAAAGGCAGTAGGAGGCCACAGAGTTATCAGACATACGGGGGTGGGGGGTGGGCAAAAGGAGGTATAGAGTTGTGAGTATGCAAAACACGGCTTATCCTTGTGTTATTATTTATTTATTATTACATTTATCATTATTAACTGACCTTTGCCCCACCCTGTATATGAGTCCCAAAATGACATATTTCCTCATTTTCATTTTTATCTTGACATCTTGACACAATGTTTCAGGAAAGTCTTATTTTTCTTTTGCATCTACACTGAGCAAGAAGAATTAATATAATATACTTTTTCATTTAGAGAAAGCTGTTTAATGGTTTAACTTACTAGTTTTAATATTTTTATTTTTGAAAGTATTGCTTTCAGTGTTTAGTATTGCTGCTAGTGTTTATCCTCCTTTCTCAAGAAAGGAGGATTTGCTATGTTCTGGCAAGCAAAGGAATAATTAAAGCTAATTTCTCTATGGACCTTGGAAAAAGTGGCAACAAATAATGGATTTGTCCTTCAAAAAATGTTTCAAGCAAAGATCTTATCCCTCACATGTCAGCTACAAATCCATTTAAGGCAGTACCAGACCAGCCATGGGCAATTTTTCTCATTAAAGCAGTGTTTAAACTGTTGTTTCCAGATGACATGGGAGACATACCAGACAAACAACACCTGCGGAAAGAATTGGTGAAGTATTGATTTGTCATCAGTCAAAAAGTTTACTAGCAGATGAAAAATAATTTGACTTCACAGAGACATTTTCCTAAGCTCTTGAGTAGTCAAAGGCATTGTTTCTTCCTTAAACACTCAAATTTTAACTGCCAGAAAAGGTTAGCATCAAAAGCAAGAACATGTTGGTAAATTAGAGGTCTCATCAGAAAAATAAATTCATTTTGGTTTAAATAGATTTTTTTATCTTGTCTCTACCTCCCCCTGCAACCTCTTCCCCCTCACCACATGACCATACGCTTCCCTGTTCACAGTGATGTGACTTGGGGAGCTCAGTAAATTTTCTTTTTCTACCACTAACAGAGATTGCTTGGTTGAAAAAGAAGGAGTGTTCTATAACAGAGAAGGCTGGGTGGAAGGCATGGAGATCTTTGTTTCTCACTCACTGACAGATCCCGAAAAAAAATCATTTGCCCTTTCTAGGTCCCGTTTCTACTTCAATATAGATTAATTGCTGTTGTCGATGACCCGTAAGGTTCATTCCACTTCTAAAATCTCCCTGTTTGCCCATTATTGATTTTAAAGTTCCCATTGAATGAGTCTGAGTAATTGTTGCCTTTCTCACATTGAAAAAAGAATCTTTGATATGAGCTCATTTGGTATAAACTTCTTCTCCGAGCAGGGACATCCTCACAGTGTCCCGGGCCAATGGCCATCTCATTTCTGCTAGTTCTGATCCCTGGAAGAACTCAGAAAAATCCAGTCTAGGCTGGGCACAAGATTTTGGTCCAACTCATTGAATGTTCTCAAATGGGATTTTGAATCTTGAGTGAGTTCTTTAACTACAAGAACATGGGGACAGGTGCTGGTCACTTATTAGTGACAGTGGCAGATGTTTCCTGTGCGGGACCCCTGCTGGATTTCTGGCTGCTCTGTCTCAGAGAGCTCCTCCATCCTTTCTGAACCTGATCCTCTCATGTCCTGCGGGTTTTTGTGAACAAATTTTTCTTCTGATTAAGAGATTACTTAGGACCCTGGCTGGTGTAGCTCAGTGGATTGAGCGCAGGCCTGTGAACCAAAGAGTCGCCAGTTAGATTCCCAGTCAGGGCACATGCCTGGGCTGCGGGCCAGGTCCCCAGTAGGGGACTTGCGGCAGGCAACCACACATTGATGTTTCTCTCCTTCTCTTTCTCCCTCCATCCCCTCTGCCTACAAATAAATAAATAAAATCTTAAAAAAAAAAAAAAGATACTGCTTAGGCACCATCAGAGCTTTTTGAAATAGGCGTAGTAGCTGGCAATCAAGATGCCTGAATGACATGCCATGAAATTTCCCCATTGTCTTAATGGTGTACACTAGGGTTGAATTGTCTTTTGATGCTTTTAGTTTTGGTTGATTTTATTGTCAACTAAAACTTCAAATCCTGCTCTCCTCTGTCCCCCACAAAACATATACACTTAACTAATTGAATTTTCAAACAAAGTGGAATTCTTTTCAATCTCATCAAACTTGCATACCCAGATCTTAGTGAATTCAAATTCTATACCATTGTCTATATATTTTTTAAAAACTAGTTTGTGTCATCTGAAAAACTGACAGTTCTTTTTTTTGCCACTTGGCCAAGTTGTTTATCAGAATAGAATCATGGATGCAGTTCTTTGGAAGAACCCTAAAAAAACTGTCTTTGGGAAGAAAATGGAATATAATACCAACTTTGCAAGATGCAGTTGAAAAAAAGAGTACTAGGCTCAAATACATGTGGAAAACGTTACATATTAAATTATCCTTTCTGAAATTTAAAATAAATATTGATGACTAAAACCTCTAAGAAATCTCCCTTCACTGTGACATTGATACACTAATTAAACATTTCCCAAACTGCGTACTGCTAGGTATTTCTTGATCAAATAACTTAAGGAAGGGTGGCATAAATAAATATTTATTTACCATAGGGCTTTCAGAACCATATTTATGGTAATGTATAGTGTGAATAGATAGACTATTCAGTCTTTCGACAGTCTCCTGAACCACAGAGACCTTGTCTTCACAGAGCATCTTTCAAGACAGGTATAACAAATTTAGTAAACCCATGTCAGAGACCATTTTGGGACTATGGTTGTGATATGGGCTCCATGTCTGCCTAGCTTTCCAGTCTCACCCTTCGTGAATGGATATGATGAAAGACCTACTCCAGTGCTATTAGCAAACATTAAGAGCATTTTTTGAAGGAAGTCGGTTTTTAAAAATCAGTGTTGAGTTAAAATCAACTTTATTATTATTTGCATACAACAAAATGTGATCCTTTTAAGTATACGTATTTAGAGTTTTGACAAATGTGTATTATCTGTGCAACTACCACCACAGTTAAGATGTAGGACAGTTCCATCACTCCAAAATTTCCTCATGCCCTTTCACTGTCAACCACTGATCTCCTTTTTATCTCTATAGATTAAATTTCCTTTTTTTTTTTTTCTAAAATCTCATATAGAAGTTATCCTACAGCATATACTTTTGTGCCTGGTTTATGTCACTTAGCATGTTTTAGGGATTCATCTACATGTTGTTTTATGTAGCAGTAGTTCTTTTATTTTATTGATGAGTTGTAGTCCACTCTGTGGACACAACAAAATGTGTTCATTCATTCGTGGTGGGCAGTAGGACTGTTTCTAGTTTTCAACTATTACAAATAAAGATTTTATGAACATAACATGCCATTTTGGGAGCATACATGCAGTGTATGAGGGTTCCAGTTTTTCCACATTCTCATCAACACTTAGCATGGTCACTCTTTTTCCTCTTAGCCATTTTCGTGGGTGTGAAGGGCTCTTCCACTGTGGTTTTAATTTGCACTTCTCTGATGACTAATGGTATTGAACATGTCTTCATTTTCTATTGGCCATTTTTGTTATCCCCTTTTGTAACGTTCCTATTCAAATCTTTTATCTATTTAAAACTTGGGTTGTTTGTCTTATTATTGATACCTATGAGTTCTTTATGTGTTCTATATGAGTCTTTTTCTAGCTGTATATGACACAATACACACATATGTTCTATATATACATAGACATATGTGTCTACACACACATATATTTGGATGCTCACACATATTTTACATATATAAAATTTCTGATGACATTATGCTTTTCAATTTTTAAAACAATATTCTTGCTTGTGTAGCCTAAGGAACTTTTGCCACCCCACGGTCACGAAGGAATAAGTGAGTTTCCTCCTCATATTCTTGCGTTGGCTCCTTCCGGTCCTTTCCAGGTTCATGGTGAGTCGGCTGGGAAAGCGGAAGCTTCCGGTCGCTGGGAGCCTACATCGGCTCATGTAGCAGGCGCACCGATAGGCCCGATTTAAGAGGAACACAGAGAACATTTGTAACATGTAAAACCTATGCCAGAAGAACACTCTGGAAGGCCTTTCTTAACCCCCTTATTAAATAACGCTTCTCAAGTTACTCTCTACCACCAGGTTTGAAATGTTCTTCAAAGCACAGTTATCTTCCACGATTTTGCTTTACTTGTGTGCCTGTTTCTCCTCTGACCCACATTAACTAAGCTTTTCTGTCTTGTTTACCCATGATGAATGCGTGGATGAGCCAGTGGAGGCAAGGCTGCAATGTGGCCAACAGGTGTTGACAACAATTGGGGGTTTGAGGCTCCCACAACTTCTGCCTTCGGAACCTTTTCCTCTCTGTCACTTTCACCCATTGGATTTGTAAATTACCATATGGGGGGAGGGTAAGGTATTTGCGTAGAATCCCTAAGATGTGTCTTTTAGGGAGGCAGTCTTTCTTTCCCTACTTCAGTGAGAGTTGAGATTCTCAGAAGTGTCTATGTTTACCCTTTCGTGGGTAAGAGATAATTCAGGATGGAGTAATAGGGGGAATTATTAAGAAGATTGCATCTTTCTGTAATATCCTCTCTAGCCTTTTAGATAGGCAATTAGCTCCGAACACTGGTTTTCTTAGATTGTTGCCTAGTAGCGTTAACTTGGGTAAAGCAGTCCTGCTGACTTTATAGAAAAAGGGTTTCTTCTACTGGTGTTTATCATTCAGCTGCTGAAATTCACACTGGGTGAAACTTGGCATGATAGCTCTCAGCTCAGTTGCAACTTAGAAGGAAACAGATTTTGCTTTGCTTAAATTGTTTTCGATTGACTGGGTAAGAATAAATGAAAGGTTCTCATAGGTAATGGCTTCTGAATTCAATTAAAATTATCATCAGGCAGTTGCTTTCTTTTTTTTCTCAAAGTACAGAAATGATTTTGAGCTACTTAATTGATTTTCTTATGAAGTTTTTTGACTGACAGGTTTAGCTTAATTCTTCCTCGACATTTTTCACTCACAGCAATATAGCAATAGAAAATGGGAATTAGAAAAAATTTTTAATTATCCTGCTATGGTAAGAATTTCAGAGTTATAAAATTGTAAAGGTCAGTCAATCCTTCTCTTCATTTGTTTATTCATTCAAACATTGATTCATTGATCAAACACTTACATCTTAATTTGGGCCGTATTCACTGCACAAGAGTTTAATGTTTATTGCAATTGGGATTTTTGTTTACAAATGACCATAGTTTGCTAGTATGTAAATTTCAAGCAGGCTGGGACCATGTTCTCTTTTATTTACTGCGGGATAGAAAGTAGCAAGAATACTGGCTAGTGCATGGTACACTTTCGATAAGCATTTGGTGGGAGGAAGGAGGGAAGGGGGAAAGGAGGGAAGGAAGGAAAGAAGGAAGGAAGGAAGTTAAGGGCAGAGATTATATGTATTGTGCCTGCACTCCTTGGCCACGAAAAGGCCAGGAACACACATACCCAGAGGCTCAGGTTAGCCACATTCTTCTTTTCTTTGTTCAATACAAGTCAAGGGAAATTCCACGAGTTGTTTTCCCCTTTAGCAATATAGGCAACTCGTGTTTTTTAAATTAAAGGGGGAGCCATGGCTGGCGTGGCTCAGTGGATTGTACGCCAGTATGCGAACTGACGGGTCACTGGTTCTATTCCCAGTCAGGGCACGTGCCTGGGTTGCAGGCCAGGGCCCAGTTGGGGGCATGCGAGAGGCAACCTCCCATTGATGTTTCTCTCCCTATCTTTCTCCCTCTTGCCCCCCCCAAAAAAATAAATAAAATCTTTTAAAAAATATAAATCAAAAGGGGAATTTGTAGTGTGTCACACTATGCCATAGAGGGTTGCTCTGTGTTCTTAATGTGTGAGAGGGCAGGACAATGCATGGCGGTACAGGGTCTAGACTCAGAGGTGGGAACCTGGAACCCTAGTCTATCTCTCCCCACAATTCATTGAAAGACTGTTGGCAACTTGCCTAATCTCCCAGTACCTCTGTTTTCTCACCTCAAAATGTGAGGGTAATGATAACAGGAACTCTGAACTTCACTGAGGTCTGTGAGGCTAAAATGTGCATCTGTGCAAATGCGTGCGACAAAAAATAATGTTATTTGAAAATAATTTGTGCTGATAGTATAGATAAAAATTGGACCCTGGCTGTTACGGCTCAGTGGATTGAGTGCCAACCTGAGAACCAAACGGTCACCGATTCAACTCCCAGCCAGGGGCACATGCCTGGTTTGTGGGTCAGGTCTCCAAAAGGGGGTGTGCAAGAGGCAACCACACATTGATGTTTCTCTCCCTCTGTTTCTCCCTCGCTTCCCCTTTTGTTTACTTAAAAATAAATAAGTAAAATCTTTATTAAAAAACTGGGACAATTCTGCTGGTTCAATTGCCCCCCAAACTATATCGAGTTGACAAAAAGAGACATTGGGAAATAAGCTAAACCCCAAGCTGTACATATTCTATGATTCCATTTATGTCAATATCAAAATCAGTCAAAACTGCTAGAAAATCCTAAGGAATCCACTGAAAAACTGTTAGAATTAAGAAGTTCAACGAGACTGCATGATACAAAATCAACATACAAAAATCAATTGTATTTCTATACACTAGCAATGGATCACCTTAAAATGAGTTTTGCCCCTCCCTCCATTCTCCAGGTCTTACACTTCACTCTTCTCATCCCCATTCCCTGTCCTCTGTCCCTAGGGGTAGTGAATCCCTCACTGATTGGTAGACCCTGAGTGAAGAGCAAAAATGCCATCCAGTATATTAATGTTGTGGAACCTGTGGCAGTCAGTTATATCTAATCTAGAGTCACTGACAACGATTAAACATGGATTTTTGCCGTTTTTAACAAACTCATAATATGTTCAATTTATAGCTGGAATATGAGCTGCAAGGGCCAACTTGACTAGAATTCTTGACTAGAATTTGGAGAAACACGTCTCTCATAAATTACACAATGTACCTGCCTCAAAGGGTCAGAGAATACGTGGGTCATTGCTCTTCTGACAGGAATATGATACTGCTTAGTGCCTCTTCACATCACCCACCAAGTTTCCATGCAACTCCATTTCAGAAAAACCCCCTTCACGGGCCTCCAAGCAGAGCCTCTCTGCGGGGTGACTGTGGATACGGTTCAGTGTTATTCCTGCCTCCAGGACCCGACTCATTGCCTCAAACCTAATTCTCTTCTTCAGGTCACGCTGTTTACTTTTTCCTTTTATCTTGTGAGGGAGGATAGCATACCCTTCCCTGAGCATTGACGTCAGTGCCATCAGATGGCTTCCGTGCAGTTGGCGGATATCAGCTCAGGGTTTTATCACTCATCCGCTTGAACAGTCACAAACAGAAAGACAAGCGGACCCCCCTCCGTTCCTGTGCTATATTTATTCTTAGCCCTCTACCGAGGCTTAGCAACAACCAGTAGAACCAGAAGATATTTTGTTTGGATTAGGTCAACAGTCATCCCCTGAGACTATCATCTATCATTTTTGTTACGGTGCAGTAGTCTCTGTTCCAACCTTCCATCTGAATCAAAAATGTCTTGGAACAGCCCATCTTGGTAAATGGCATGGAAAGCTGAATCACTGGTATTTATTTACTTTGAAATTCACACTGAAGTCAATCATTATTAATAAAATGACACTGACATAATGCCTACCAACATTATTATTTCCTTAGTTAAGAAAATATGGATGCAGTATATAAATGTTGAATAGCTATGTTGTACACCTGAAACTTATAAAATCTTATATGTCAACTATACTTAACTTAAAAAAGGAAAGAAAAAGTTGCAAACTCTTAAAGAATTCCAGTTTTCCTAACCAGTCCAGAGTTGTGTAAACGTGGCTGCTTAGAAAGACCATTCTCACTGCTCTTAGAGTTTCAATTATTCTGCAAAAGGTATTATTTCTTTTTTTGATATATTGTTTAATAACTTTTTAATTTAATTTTATTTTCATTACTTTGTGTGTGTGTGTGTTTTAAAAAATATGTTTTATTACTACCAGCAGGAGAGACCTGCACGAGAACTCAGCATATGTGTGGTCTGTGGGATGACAACGACTGGGAAGTTGGAAGGGAAGGCGTGGGTCTGGAGGCCAGCTCCGGGGCTCCGTAGATACACTTCTGGAACTAAAGAAGTCATGGCAAGTTAAGGCCATGCTGCCAATAAGATTAAGAAATGCTTGGAAATCTAGCTGCCGGCCCATCACGGTTGATGTCCAATTCCTTGATCACGCGACCAAGGACTGGGGTCCTTCTGGCTCTTTGTGAAGGCAGCCGGTTCTCTATTCGTGAATGTTAGGAGCTCGGTCTTGGAGCGTGGGTAGCCGTTACTGTCCTTTCCAGCATGTCCCCGGAAAACTGCAGTCAGAGACCCAGTGCACCGCTCAGGCTCTGTAGGGCTGGACATTTTTGCCACACAGGAGTGGAGCGAGGCACGGTGAGCTCTGGGCATTGACGGGAGGTGGTGGGCTGGGGTGTAAGTTTGGTAAGTTTTTGTTGTTGTTTTTTAAAGGAAGAGAATAGGCTCTGGCCGGGACTACCTGCGCTGGTTAGAGCGTCATCCTCATACTCCAACGTTGCAGTTTCTTCGCAGTCCGGGCACACACAAGGCGCTGCCAAGGAGTGAATCAATAAGTGGAACAACAAACGAATGTTTCTCTCTCTCCCTTCCTTACTGTTTCTTTCTCTGTCTCTAAAATCAATCAACACATTTTTTTTTTTAAAGAATACTTAGGGAGAGTAAGTATACTCTGTACAATGAGACTAAACTCCTCTTATTAAAGTTCCTGTGTAGATCTCTAATTATACTTTGTAGTTAGACTTTAAAAATATCGGCTTCCTATTTCAGATATCCAGACTCTTTCATGAGCTCTAGTGCCTTTGCCGTCTACGCCTCATTTCATCATCACATCCTCCCCGTCCCCTAACTGCACAGCCCTCCACAGTTTTCAACTTCTGCTATCTGGCCTTCACAGCCATCTTGTGGGATAGGGCAGTCAGGCGGTGTGTGCCTTTCCATTTTACCTCTGATGTGAAACTTTTTTCTTCTTATAATTAGTGTAATTAGAATAAAATTAATTATGCTTCAAGAATTTTACAATACCCAGTGAAATAGCAAGAGAAATAGCAAGGTGTTGTAAAAACAGATTGAGGAATAGCTGACTTAAGAGTCAGAGCTATGTGGCTCATTGGATTGAGCACTGGCCTGCGAACCAAAGGGTCGCCGGTTTGATTCCCAGTCGGGGCAGATGCCTGGAGTGTGGGTTAGGTCTCCAGTGGGGGGTCGTGTGAAAGGTAGTCACACATTGATGTTTCTCTCCCTCTCTCCCTCCCTTCCCCCCTCTCTAAAAATAAATAAATTAAATCTTTGAAAAAAAAAAGTGAGTACAGTGAAATAAGCCTGAACCAAGCTAATGGAGACGAAGGTGGCATCTAGTATATGCAAAACAAAACAAAACAAAAAACAAACCCCAAAACAAAAATGCTGGGAGTCACACAGAAAACCATGCCATACAGGGCTTCTTGACCGCTTCCGTGTTTTTCATGCACACCTCTCAGGCTACATGTTGATTTTTAATTATATCCCTTTCCCCCCTCCACCTCCCACCCCACCAGTGTACTTTATTTTTTTAAAGAGTCGCCTACATAAAAATTTTGAGATATAGGGTATGGAAGACTTTGAGTATTATTTATATGTCAGGGTAACTGCTAGCTGCTTTAACAACTAAACTTCAAAATATCATTTGCTTAACACAATGAAGAATTATTTCTTACTCTTGTCACAGTTAGATGGCAAGACGGGCAGATTTTTTCCAATGCTATGGCAGAGACCCAGGTAGCTTCCATATTGCGACAATGCTCTCTTTAAATTCTTTGTTTCTAGCTTCCCAGGAAGTAGAGACATTGGCTCATAACTACTGTCTGGGACCCAGAGAAGCTCATCATTTACATCACATTTCCATTGGTCAGCACCAGTTTTGAGGGCTCAACTTCATTAAAACGTTTAGAAATGTACAAAAGCACATAGAGTATTTGGTTGCGTACTAATTATCTCTGCTTTAAACATACAGAATAATTTCGATTCATAGAAAATTAGAGCTGAAAAAAGATTTTGGAGAACACCTAGGCTAGTCTATTTCCTTACGGACACAGAGTTAGAGAGGCTGAATGAATTGGCCAAAGTTACACATCCAAACAGTGGCAGAGGGAGGGGTTTCCATCCTAATAACTAGTATTTATTATGCTCTTATTATGTGCCAGGCACTACACTGGCACATCTATGTGCTTTATCTCCCTGAGCCCTCACAGTGACCCTGGAAGACAGACACTGCTCTTATCTTCACTTTACATAAAGATGAGAAGATTGAAGACAGGTAAAATGTTTATAAAGTCACACAGTTAATAGGTGTCAGAAGGGAGGTTCAAACCCAGGCTGCCTGCCATCAAAATGCCAACATGCAGTCTGTCACATGATGGCCACTGCCTTCACTCTGTATCTCCAAGCCCCCTTTTGATCGCACCAGCGTCTCTGGGGGGTTAGATATGAAAGTCCTCATCAAAGAATAACGCTACAGTGACTTTAAAACCCAAGCTTCTCCACTATTCTTACTTATCTAGAAGACAGATTAAAGTCACTTGGGGGGACAGAGAAAGCAACGTACGAACAGGCACGTCACACTGGATTATCGCTGTGAAACTCACTCTTGCTATGAACAGGTGTTTTCTGTAAGACATGTTAAGTATCAAGCAGTAAACATTCACTGGCCAGTGGTTGTCAACCTTTGTCATCTCAGGGCACACAAACTAATTACTAAAATTCTGTGGCACACCAAAAACACTTTATATTTTTTGCAAATCTGACCCCCAAAATGGGTATAATTTTAGTGATTTAAAAAAAATAGTAATGGAAATTACCTACCTTTTTGCTCCAAAGTGACTTTTTAAAAAATTTATTGACTTTAGAAAGAGTATGAGAAACATCGATTTGTCGTTGCACTTATTTATGCTTCCATTGGTTGATGCTCGTATGTGCCCTGACCTGGGATCGAACCCACAGCCTTGGTCCATTGGGACAACGCTTTTACCAATAGAGCTACCTGGCCAGGGCCACTCCCTGACTAGTGGCTCAGTTGGTTGGAGTGCCATTCCACACACCAGAAGGCTGCAGTTTCAATCCCTGTCAAGGCACATACCTAGGCTGCAGGTTGTATCCCTGGTCCCGGCATGTACAGGGGGCAATCTATTGGTTCTCTCTCTCTCTCTCTCTCTCTCTCTTTCTCTCCCCCCCTCCCCTTCTCTCTAAGAATCAATAGAAACATATCCTTAGGTGAGAATTAAAAAAAAAAATCAGGTGCCTATACTCGTATATAAGGATTTCTGGTACCAACAGTTAACCAATCAGATACAACTGTATTATGCGATATGACCAGTAAGATGCAACTCTGTCATATGACCTATATATTTATGGTTCAAAACAGGGCATTCACACTAGCTGGCTATTGTTACGTTAGGTGTCATCATTTTTTTATTTGACAATCTAAGGGAAAGGAGGTCAGTCCTCTGACTAAATAGTCACGTATTACATGTTTTAAAAATTCTGGCAGCAAAATGGATTGAAAATTGTTAAAGTAGACAAATACAGAAAACAAACGTAGTGATCTTTGTTGATGAAGCTAATACTAAATCAAATATCGCAATCGTTTCTGTGGTTCTTGTCTTCCCCATGACAGCAATACAGAGTCTTAGTCACGACAGTTCACATCTACTCATTACAACAAGTAGCAGGCGTCAAAGCCGAGAGTTTTTTTAAGTTGGCTATTTTATCATCGGTGCAAAATTCTTCATTGATAGTGAAAAAGACAAAAATGAATTTATAAAGCTGTTTCTAATTGAAATTAAATTATATAATATATCTATCCCTGGACCTGGAATACAGTGAGCACTTAATAAATGGAAGCTTGGCTGCTGCTGTGGTCATTACCTATCTTAGCCAATAAATTCCTGGAGAACCATTTTTTTACCCACTTTCAACCTTGATGTTATTGCAAAATTCTATGTATTTAACTGAAATGACTGCTTGCTTTAATTTACCAAATTGCCAAGGTCTCTTTAGACCCACTTGGTAATTGGAGGCTGCTTATGGGAAGGCACAGGTCCACATAGCTTCTGAATCATGTGAACACAAGCCAGGTGGAATAAGATAATTAACAGTGTCGGTCCAAGTAAGCGTTTGGAGGAAAAACAAGTTTCTTTTATCTAGTCTTGATGAGGTCTCCTGGGGAAGGAAGCACGCTGTCCAGGAAAAATCAGCATAACTGCCACCGGAAGAACTGGTAGGAGCTCCAGCTCTTGTTACTAATTTGTTAAGTCCCTTACTTTCTTCAGAAGTGGCTGCTTTTCTTTTTTACTGGTAAATGGGGTGGTTATTTTGAGAGTCCAATCAGAGGATGCACTAAAGAGCATTAAAACTAATTCCATATTCACATGAACCCCCCACCTTAAGGTAATCAAGCCCCGAAAATTTAGTTATGTAAACTATGGAGTCATTATATTGAATGGTGAACGAAATATTGCCCTGACTGGTGTGGCTCAGTGGGTTGACTGTAGTCCCGCCATCCGAATGGTCACCAGGTCAATTCCCTGTCACGGCACGTGCCTGGGTTGCAGGCCAGGTCCCCATTTGCGGATGTGTGAGAGGCAACCAATCGATGTTTCTCTTGCACATCAATGTTTCTCTCCCTCTCTTTCTTCCCCCCTTCCCCTCTCTCTAAAAATAAATAAATGAAACCTTTTTTTTTTTTTTTTTAATAAAATGAAGTGAGGGAAGTTCCGGGGTCCGAGTATGCCACCCACATCTGCCCAGGACCTGTTGAAGTTAGAAATTTTGGAGTTTCCAAGTTAGTTGCCCATTTTAGGCCAGGAGAATATTCAGGATTCAGGGATCCATTTTTCTCTCTCTTCTCTCCTCAAATGGTTTGAGATTGTCTGCTATTTCCTTCCTTTCCTTCTACCCAGCTAAGCTTTACTTTTTCTGATTGAGAAGGGGTTTATCAGAGGATGGAAGCCATTTCCAACCACGTTATTTATATTCAAATCCACCTTATAGGGAGATTTTCCCCGTATGCCCTTAGAGGATAAGTAAGTTAGCCATGGTCAATGTGTAATGGAACAGAAAACGTTTATTGGGAAAGACTGTGTTTACTTGTGGAACTAATCTGATACACTGTAGTCCGTGCTGTACACGAACTCAGAGGAAGAACTGGCATTGCTGCTGAGGGCACGGTGTGGTTTGAGGAGGAATGTCGTGTCAAAAACCTGAAAAGGAGAAAGCAAGGGAAGAGTAGGAGGAAAGGGGCCGAGAGAGCTGACAGAGAGCTGTGCTCTGGGCTCCTGATAATCCCTGGAGCTTTGGTGTGTATTTAAAATCCAAATATATACTTGAAGTCATCGGAATTTTTTCCTTCACTGGTCAGATGGGAAGGTGTATTAAAAAAAAATTTTTTTTATTGTTCAATTACAGTTGTCCCCATTTTCCCCCATTACTCTCACCTGCCCTACCCACCCCCCACCTCCCACATTCAGTCCTCCCCCACCCCCATTGTCTTTGCCCATGAGGAAGGGGCATTTTAATATTAAGACTTGGGATTGGAGTGTTATAGATATTAGTTTTTACACTGATATTAAATTTTACATTTACCTTACAATTTTACATTTAATCTTACCTCATATGAAATTACTTTTTACGGGGAGGGGGCAATTTACAATGCCCTCATCACAATCGATTACTGAGGTTATATCATAATTGTATCACCTTTGACTCTGTAACTCCCATTTCCAGGGACCCCCAGAAACCAGGCAGCAAGCAGGGCGCAAACGAAGTCTTATTGTTCCGAGGCATCTCAGATCCTTCCTTTTTGATTTAAAGCCCAATGAGAACCGGACATGCATTAACAGCCAGAATTTCTGAGAGGGCAAGAACAACTCCAGAAACTGGATGCCGGGTTCTATCGAAACCATCTCAGATAACCCGTAAAAAAAATGTGTCAAGTGCAAAAATAAGTCAACATATTAAATAAGAATAAATATAAAGCCAGATATGAAGTAAAATTAAAAGGTAAGTGGAAAGTTCTTAAATTGTCAGCAACAAAACCAGGTGCAAATATTTCAAACACCTATCGATTATTTCTGAAATGCAAACATGAAGCAAATTAATTAGAGATTAAACTAATCTACATGACAGTGTTTTATCTCCTGCAACGAAGAGGTGTCAAGGACAATTTGTCATACCATATGTTAAATCCTTTTTGGATTTCTTGAGGGAAAAACTATAAAAGAAGCTTAACAAAATAAAAATCCAGTTATTTTATTTATAAAGCTGACTTGTTTCACCAGGTAAAGGACAGTTGGCTTAGCCCGGTTTTCCTCTCACAAATGTGAGGGCTCAGGTGCTGGGAGTGCATTCTGGGAAGGGGTCCCAGGAAATAGGAGCAGAGGGCAGTGGAGGCGGAAGGAGGGGGGGGAACGAGAGCAGGGTGCATTCTTGAACTGGTCACCACTGTGGGCAACTGGGACTCTCTGACAAGCAGTGTAGGCTGTGCCTCAGAGTGGACCACCCAGGGCATGGAAAAGGGGGGCACTTGGCACTTATCCACGGGCTCCCATCCCCCATTGGTCAAGCATTGCCCTATGGCTATTAAAACCTTTGTGCTTCCAGGCTGCATATGTGAAGGAATGTGACAGATTGTTGGAGTCCCCCAAGGGGTGGTCAGAAAGCAAGAGCCAATTGGTGAAGCCAATGTGAGGTGCTATCAAGATACACATCTGAACAGAGGTGCTGGCTGTGGCAATGTCTGTAGTAAAAGCTGAGCTGAGAGGAAGGTACAGGGTACAGGAGGAATCCACTCCAACTCACATGCATTCTAACTGGCTTGTAAGAGCTGCTGGGAGTCTGGCATTGAGAAGAATCCGGAAGCTGATTCTGATCTTATCAGCAAAGAGCTCAATATGTGTGAGGTGAGAGCTGTGGCATTTTTAAAAGTTCACCTTTGTTTTATGTCATCTGGATATAGAAAGTCATAACTTTGTCTTGACTTCCATCTTTGAAAGGAGTAGAGTGAAGGAGGATTATGGCTAACAAAGTAGCCAGAAATCAGCTTGACTTAGCTCTAAATGCTCTCCCTCAAAGGGATGTTTAGGTACCGCTGTAAGACGTAAAACTGAACCAAGTCCTTTTGTTGGCATCTTCCATTAGTTGGATTGGCAGAGAATAACTAATTCCTTTTGGATGGGTTTGTTTTGCCTTGAAGAGAGTAAACCGTAATGAGCATGGCAATGAGTGTTTTCCACACAAATATCATCAGAAGGTGAAATGACATTGACTTTTTAAAAAAGGAAAAAGACATTTGTACATAATACATAACTCATAGGTCCCTCAGGCTTCTAGTATTCTGGGTACATGTCCTACATCCTCTACATCCCCATGCCATGCAGCTGCTTTTCTAATACTCGTGAGGCTCTGGGGATGGGAGAAGTGTACAGTCTTCTGGTTGCTGCTTGTCATCAGTCCTTCAGGATTCCTTCTGCTGGCCCTGGCTCTGTCACCCACGCATGTTTTGCCACTACACTTGCTACCTATTCTCACCTTTCTTCATCTTTGCCTCACATGTGCGTAAACCACCTTTGCCCTCAGGCCCCAAAGTTGCTATTTGTCACAGGATTTTAATAAAAGTTCAGGGCAGCGGCAGGGGACCTGCCCCATCACCCAGATTTAAGGCCACCTGGAGAACATGGTGGCAGAGCTGGTAGTGCTGCGGGCACTTGCCTAGCCTCCCAGATATGTGAGGGACGCTTGGAGCCGAACGGTGACCAGGAATGCTGAGTTGTAGACTTCGGCTTTTCTGGAAGATGGTACCTTTGAGTGGTGTATTCTGGCACTGGCCAGGTTTGTCAAAGGAAGGCAGGACTATGTGTTTTGGGGTAGTTTTTAAAGGGAGTGGGACTTAATGGCAGAATTCTGCCATTACTCTATACCCGTGTAATCTTTAAATTAAAAAACCCTTTCTTTTTTTAAAAAAGATTTTAATTATTTATTTTTAGAGAGGGGAAAGGAGGGAGAAGGAAACATCAATGTGTGGTTACCTTTTGCATGCCCCCTACTGGGGACCTGGCCCACAACCCAGGCATGTGCCCTGACTGGGAATCAAACCAGACACCCTTTGGTTCGCAGGCTGGCACTCAATCCAATGAGCTACACCAGCCAGGGCCCTTTCCTTTTTCTAAATAAATAAATAAATAAATAAATAAATAAATAAATAAATAAATAAAAAGTCAGGGATGATAAAAGATCACAGCACAGACAGAGGCACATGCCGGATGGCTGACTTCATCCTTACACAAGGGCCATCTTTTTCTTCAGTTGCAAATGCTTGTGGTTGCTTATGGTTGCAATTTCCCACCTTCGCACTTCTGTACATTTCCTAGGGTCCCTATATTTGGGCTTCCTCACATTCCTAAGACAATTCAGCATTCCCTGTAACTTCAGTATGCAATGCAGCCTAGCCCTCGCTTTTTCCTGTCTCTTTCTTCCAGATCAGTCCACAGACAGTCCTTTAACGGAATAGCAATAAGATCCCAAAACAAATCTTCCCAAATAAAAGTGATAGTTCCTGTTACTCACTCAGTACACAGCTCTAGTGTGTCTACTTAAAAAAAAAAAAAGAAGCAATTTTATTTTCCTTATATATAAACAAAAGTTCAGTTCTTCAAAATGGAGCTAGTTTGAAGTCTATGGAATATTCCACAGAAATATCAGGATTTTGGATGGCCACAGAGGCTGAGGCTGGTGGAAGAACATTTAAACACATCTCTAAGTCAGAACAGAGGGAGGACATAAGGACTTCTGCCCTCCTAGCCCCCAAGATTACTGGAGAGAACCAAGCACCAGAAAGTACAATTATGATGACTTTCCTGATGACTCTTATGGCTTAGAGATGTCATGTGCAGTGAAATAAGTAGACATTTTAGACTAAATTGAACATTTAACCAGGTGTAAGAAAGGGTGAATAAAAGACCCACGAACAATATTATTAAAATCTTGAATTGTGAACTCAGACGTTAAACCTTTAATGTTGGGATTAGAAAGCTCCGCTATTAGCCCAAGAATTTGCTCCCCACTCTAACTTGAGATAGAATTAGCCTCCCATCCCTGGTGTGGGAGGCATAATTTGAGGGGACTTAGTTTTTCTTGAGTTGGAGACCAATTGGAAAAAAGCAGGCCCTTGTTACTAATGCTCAAAATCATCGAGATGATTTTTTTGGCAATGCTTATGGTTAATGAAAGATTATGAGTGAAATAGCAAAGAGCTATCTGTCCTTATCAAATGTAATGTGAAATCACTCATCGGTGTCCTGAGCAGGGAATCGTGTTCATGCCAAGCAACAAACTGTATTCCAAACACATGTTTGGAATTAGTTAAAGCTAAGAAGTAAACTTAAGCAGCTGAAAGCAAACATTTACTGTGTTAAAACATTTCTGAGGTTCTCGGTGAGAGGTAAACTAGGAAGAAAAATGTTCTTGAAAGAGTTATTCTGAAATTGGACTAGTTTCCTATTCAAGAAATGCAATTCTGTTTCCTTCAAAATGATTTTCCAAGTCAACAATCCTCATAGAAGTCTTAATGATACTTTGAAATGACACACTGTTTTGCACAGAGTTTTTTCAGGAAATTATTTTTTAGTCTTCAGACACCAAACTTGCATCCAGCATAGCCAGGAACTCAGGGGCAGACATCGTCGTCAACAGCAGTTTGCACTGTCATTCCTAAGAACTAACAGAGGACCGGTCAAGCTAAGGAATGTGAGTTTGGGGCTGGAGCACATTACGGGCATCAGCTCCACTGTGAGCCTTTATTGCCAGCCTCTGCCATTCTGAAGTGAGATATGCTTGGTTCCTTGCAGATAAAGCCCCCTCAGTTTGCAACGGGGTCTTGTGGATACCTACCGTGTAATATCAAGCAAATTCTGTAACTTGGGTTGCTCCCATTCACATGTTATTTCTCAAGCCCTCTGCCCCAAATCCTGTGAAATACCATCGGTAGAAATCTTTGCTAGCACAAGTATTAACTACCCTCAGTTTCAAACCTGTTTTCTGTCCTAACGCCTAGGGACTCTGACTGGTCCTGTTCTGGAGGGTGTGGCTGGTCATCATCTAGCTTTTGTCCAGTGTGCTGCCTCACAGGACTTCCCCCTCTGCTCTATATTCTGTAGCCCTGGGTTAAGCAATGATTCATCCCCTTGCCAGACTGAGTTCCCCAGACACCATGCCCCAGGTCAACTCAAAGCTCCCGAACACCCCTTTTTCAGAGAAGAGAATTACAATTGTGCACAGCATAACAACATGTTCGGTCAACAGGCTGCATATACGACAGCGGCCCCATAAGATCATAATGGAGCTGGAAAATTCCTATCACCTAGTGACGATGTAGCAGTCACAACATTATACTGCAACACAGCTCTTCACAGCCAGCCTTGCTGTGATACTGTGGTCTCTTGCTTTAAATTGTGATAAATATTAGACTTTGACATAGGCCACAGTTCCGCCATCTAAATCCCCATCTTACCAGTCCCTCAGCTAAGTCTGAGTCAGAGTCCTTACCTGATTACCCATCTCTACCTAAGCTTCTCTGGGATGCACTGGCTGTACTGCTTCTTCCTGCGCTCCTTCCCAGTGAATAGACATCCGTCCTTGAGTAGAAGTCCCCTTGTCCATGTCACTGACACCTATGACCAGACCAATCTGAGGCCATTTTCCTTCCTGCTTGGTACTTCCTCCTTACTTCACCATAGCCAGTCCCATGTGGTTATGTACTGCTGAATATACTTTTCAATAAATTATTGAATGACCTGCTATACACCTTCTGTCATATATCAATGATCCACATATGAGTAGGTCTGTTTTTGAACTTCCTTCTCTCTGCCCAGCTGCCTCAGCTCAGCTAATGGTCTTTTACTATAACTGCACCTTCTTGTCCCTAGACTCTCTCCAGCTTCATGTCCAAGCTATCTCTGATATTGCTTTTTTAATAGAGAATCGACATCCAGTAACAATAATACAATGTTATGTAACTTTTGTTGAACACTTCCTACGTGTCAATATTGGACTTAGTATCTCTAAGTCTCACAATGTCCCCAAGATAGGTCTCATTACCCCATTTTACATAGAAGAAAAATGAGTCTTAGAAACCATATAACCAGAAGACGGTAGAGCCAGAATCAAGGTGGGGTCTAGCATCAAAATCCAAGCTCCTCCGTTTTACCAAACTACCTCCCTTTGAGAAGAGTTCCAGTATATTAACTTTAATCATCATCAGTATTATTATCTTTATATACTGAGGCAAATATACTGAGACTTAGACTTCCTTGGCAGTGAGGAAACCAAAATTTGAGTCAAATCTGACTCTGAAAACTTTTGCTTTTTCCACTACGGGATGCTGTCTTCCACAATGATACTACTTTATAAGTTGTATATTTGCTTTACAAATATACTTGCTACTTCATACTTTATAAATTGTATGCTTGCTTTGTAAACACTCAGACTTCAGTCTGCAATCAGTTTAAGTGCCCTTTAATAATAAAGTTTCATGTTATGACATCTGAATCGTGGCTTTGGGTGACACTCTTTCCCTTCTGCATTTCTGCCTCCCTCTCAGCTTCCCCCTCCGCTTGTCCTTGGAATGATTCATTGTTCCATCTTCTTTTCAGCAGGCATAGATCGTCCCCTGAGGGTGCTTACAGAACTTGAAATACCAGCCAGAATGCCACCTTTAAATTACAGTGAGGAATGGAGCTATCAAGCTCTCTGGTGACTCATGTTTGTTGATCAGTACCTTCTCTCCCTCTGGGCAAATCTACGTGGGATGTTAAATTTATAATTGGGAGATGGGTTGGCAAAAGATCTGAAACAAGAGAAATTAGATGAAGTGACTGGGTGCGACAGGCTACAATTGTTCGATGCATTGACTTTTGCACTTGGGATTTTGCTCCCACTGGCCTTCACTGGTTGAGTCCTTGGACCAGAGCACATACTCTCTGAGACGTCGTTACTATAGAATGTGGAAAAGTTGTTATTGTGCTTGATATACTTAAACAATTTTTAAGAGTTTTTAAAATAAGATGTTCAGTAAATATAAAAATATTTAGGAATATGTATAAGTTATATAAGATAAATGCAGTGAGTATCCACTGTTAAGACCAGAAACAGGTAAATGTTAAAGCTTCTTGTGTGTCCCTTTCTCATCACATCCCATTTCTTTTCTCAAATAACTATGATTCAGTATTTTGTGTTTATAATTTCACTTTTTTCCTCACAACCTTTTTCTTGAATCTCTCAACGTATTAGCTTTATATAAATGAGATCGTGTCATATGTATTTTTTATCAAAAATTTTAAAAGTTCATGTTGTTTTGAATAGTGGAAATTCATCAGATTTTACTAGTACATAGTAATCCACTATAGTAACCTACAACTTATTTATTTATCCTATTGTTGATGGGCATTCGGGTTGTTCAGAATTTGTTGAGATATTAAATAATTCTACTATGCACATTTTTGGGTATTTTTCTTAGTGCATATGAGCATGGATTTCTAGGAGTGAACTCCTGGGTCATGGTGTATATACCTTTTCAATTTTAGTAGAAAAAGACAAAATGTGTTTTAAAAGGTTGTAGGGACTATTTGATATTCCTATTAGGAATATATAATCCATCCTTTCCCACATCCTTATCATCATGTAATATTGCCAGCCTCTAATTTCCATTGTGGGTATGTCGTTATTTCATTGTACTTTGAATTTATACTTCATCATTTCTAATAAAGTTCAGCATCTTTTCCTATATTTACTTCCACTTATGATTATTCCTCTGTGAAGTTCATATTCAAGATTTTGCCCTTTATTATTGAATTGTTTGATTTTTTTCTTTGTAATTGATTTGCAAGGGGTTTTGTTTTGATTTAAACATATATTGGATATTAATCTTTTTTAATTTTATGTTTTAAAATGTCTTTTCTCAGTTTATGTATTTTCTTTTAACTATTTTTGTATCTTTTAAATGAAATTGAATTTAACTTTTCCTTTATCGCAGGTCATATGTCATTAGCTTTGTCTTTCTCATCTAAGACTTTAATGGTTTTTAAATTAATGTGTGAATATTTTTTCCCTTGTGAATACCCTAGTGTTCCATGATAATTTATTGAAAGATATATTCTTTCTTCAATGACCTGCTATACACCTTCTGTTATATATTAAAGAGCTACATGTGAGTAGATGTTTTTGAACTTTCTATTCTGTTTCATTTGACAAGACTCCCCATTATTTATTATGCTTTTATAATTTTAAGTATATGATACAGTAAATAATTCCCTTTCTTCTTCTTCTGGTCTTTGCTCTTCCATATTCATTTTAAAATCAGCTTGTCAAGTACCAGAAGTACCTGTTGGGATTTAGATAAGAATATCTGATTGAAATTACCAATCAGTTTGGGAAGAATTGGTGTTTCTACTGGTGTTTCTAGTGAGTCTTTTTTTCCATGTATATGATACACATTTAAGTTTTCTTTGTCTTTTAAAAAAGTTTTAAAATTTGTTTAATAAATTTCTTGAATAATTCTTGTAGCTATTTCTATGTATTTTATAATTTTGATGTTATTACACATATCTTTTAAAATTTGATTTGCTGAAATTTATTTTTTGAAATAAATTATTACTTTTAGATTAATTTTGAGAAATTAATTTATTAATTGATTTCTTATGTAAAATCAAACATGTGCTCCTGGCACCAACCAAATGATTTATTAACACAATACATATACACTTCCAGATTGCGGTTGTCAATATTCTAATTTTTTTATCTGCACTCATGAGCAAGAATGATCTGTAATTTTGTTCTTATGCCACACTGGATTTTTGTATCAAAGTTATATTCAACTAATAAAGTGATATAAGGATACTCCCATCCTTCTATACACTGAGATAGGTTGCATGAAATTGAAATTATTTTTCCTCCTATGTTTACCGACTTCTTGCTTGACTATTTTCTGGAAATAGTCTTCAGGATCTGGTTTTTCTATAGGAAATTTTAAACTTCTGATTCAATTTCTTTTATAGTTATATGACTACTTACATTTCCCATTTCTCCCTAGGTTTTAGTTATATTTTAATCATACTTTTTTCTAGAGTTTTATCCACTTCATTTGAATTTTCAAATGTATCACATAAAATTATTCATAATTTCTACTTATTGCCTTTTTAATCTTTGAAGCATCATTTTTATTCTGAATATTGTTTATTAGTGTCTTTTCAAATAATCGTCTTCAGAGATGTTTGTTTGTTTTTGTTTTATCAAAGAATCTTGATTATTTTTACCCTGGTATTTTTCCAGGAGATTTTTTCCCCCTCTAATAAAATCATTTCCTCTGTCAAGCAATGGCATTCAGGATTTGCTATTATACTGGTCACTTGAAAAAACACCTTTTCTCTCACAAGTACTTTACATGCTTCTTAAGTATAAATTTGGAAAAATAATTATGAAAATAGTTTAACTGAGGATTTAGGACATGAAATGTTCCCTTGTACAGTCTTACGTAGGAGACATATTGGATGCTCATACAAGCCTTTCACTAATTTACTTCCCTAAGCTTTTGCAGACAGGTCCAAACAGGTTGGTTTTCAAATCCTCTAAGCAACTTAACAGTACAGAACACATCAGAAAAGGACAAAGAGAACACTGACTGCTTCCAGCAGGGTACAAAGATGAAGAGTAGGATTTGATCTGAAGGTCATTGAATCTCCACATCCAACCTTGTTTTGCATTGCACTTCCTCACCTTTGCCCTGTGACCTGGAATCCTATACGTACTGGTATCCAGGCAGGACCCACACTTGCATGCTTTGTTTCAGTTCTTTCCACTCTCTGGAATTCTTTTCTTGTCTCTCTTTTGCCCAAAACATATCTGTCCTGAAAATAGGTGATGGACCTGTTAGGGTTGCTGCCTAGCCTATGCCACTCCTTTGAATTCCTATTATTCTCTGTCCACAGTAGTGGCTTCTGTTGCTTTGTTTGGTACATATGACCCTTCTACACTTATCATTGTTAATATGACCATAGTTGACACCTGACCAAAGCTGAGACACTCAGATCCTCCTTTCTGATAACCTGGAACAGGAATTCAGAGTTTTAGTCGGTTTCCAGTGGCCCCTCCTTGGACCTAAATGGTGTAGGCTTTGGGGCTGAAGATGTCATTCTTCAACCATGCTCAGAAGTAGAGAAAGCCATTCCATAAATAGAAGTGAAGGCAGATGCCCAGACAAAAGCGAGGATCATAGGCCTTGTGACCCTGAAGGGAGAGACACTGTCACCTCTGTTTCATTTGGCATCAGATTCCTGGCTCCACTTTTTCATTAGGTTCTGCTGTGCTCTCCACGTTTAAGTGCCACAAACTACTCTTGTATCCTTATGGTAAAAACCCTCGCCCACTTTTTTTTTTTTCCAGAATCAGGTGAGATTCTGTTTCTTGCAACCAAAAGAAATTTAGCAACGACATCTCCTTCATGAAGCCTTTCTCTATGCCTGTTATTGAAAGAAAAACCTATAAATGTTTACCCAATTTTATTCCTTTATTCATTTGTAATATATCATATTTATTAAAAAACACTCCTATACTGCTACTTTTTATTGTTCAATTTCGGGGTTATTCTGATTTCCAGACAAGGAGAATGAGAACTTGCCTTTGTTACTGTCCTCTCCTCTTTTTCTTTCTTTTTTCACTTTAATTTATATGTTGATTCATAGCAAAATGTGACATTTTCACACTTGTTAAAGTCATTCTAATTAAATTCCTTCCCTTCTATCTGCAAAGTCTGTTTTCTGGGGTTTCTATTCAGGGGCTGCTGGTCTGCCCAAAGTCTCCTTAGCCCATCTTTGAGGTAACTTCAAGGTTAATGCACAAACAGAAGCAAACTCAGACTTCTGTATTTACCAAAGCCACAGAGGCCGGTCACCTAAATTGCTGGTCTACACACGACAAATAAAAGATGTGAGTATTCCATCAGTGAGACAAATAAATACTAATAAATAACTAAGAGAATAATAATAATAATAATGCTATCTTACATTATATAAATCATTTGACCCATTCTTAATAATAAACTTATTTTCAAAGTCTATTATCATTATTGTTGTTGTAAGTACAGAAAACATAAGGTCTACTCTCTTAACAAATTTTTAAGTCTACAGTATAGTAATTACAGGCACATGGTTATACATCAGATCTCTAGAACTTACTCATCCTGACTGACTGAAAACTTATATCTGTTGAACAGCAACTTCCCATGTACTGCCCTCCTCAAGCCTATCAATCACCATTTTATTCTCTGCTTCCGTGAGATGTCTCTTATAAGTGGAATCATATAATATTTACCTTTTTGTGACTGGCTTATTTCACTTAACCTAATGGCCTCCTATTCATCCATGTTGTTGCATGTGGCAGGATTTTCTTCTTTTTTTAGTGCTTAATAATAGTCCATTGTATGTATAAACCACATTTTCTTTATCCATTAATCTGTCAGCAGGCATTTCGGTTGTTTCTACTCCTTGGCTCTTGTGAATGGTGCTGTGATGTGTCCTCCCTCTTCATTTTCCCCTCTTCCTACTTTGCTTGTGTCTTAATTTGGTTAGATCATTGGTCAATATTTATAAAAACATACATACATAAATAAATATTGTAACAACTGAACCATATGCTATAGTATTTTTTACTTTTCCTCTCTCTGTTTTGTGTTCCTGAGATTAATAATTGTCTTTTTAAAAATTTTAAAGCTTAGTTTTCTATGAACCTATTACTAATTCAGCTGCAATTTTTCTATGACAGAACTTTAAAACTCTCCCAAATATGGCACACACACCAGCTGCTCTGTAAGTTCTTTTTTTATTTTATTTTAAAATTTTTTCGAGATATCCCCATGAAGTCTCTTATTGTCCTTTTCCAATGTGGATCAATTGCCACCTTTACAATTGCCCTCAAACTTTCCTTCATCTTTCTCCTGTGAGCAGTTTCTCTCTTTCCTGGGCCTCAAGTTTTCTTCCTTCTTGGTTTCCCCTGTCAGTTTGGAGGATATTCTCTTTAACCAGTGTTCTAAAATGTCATGGTACTGGGTCTGAGTACGGATCTCCTTTCATCCACTGGGCACGACGAGTCCTTCCAACCTGCCAAACCATGACCTTTATCTTTGAAATTTTTTTCTATTATTTTTTCATAGTGTTGTCTTCTCCATTTTTTCTTCTGTCATAGATTCCTGGCAATCGATGTTTGGAACTTGTGAACTGGTCCTCTGGTTTTCTATTCTCTCTATTTTCATCCTTTAATCTTTTCAATTTCGCTTTGAAATTGGGAACATTTTCATCTTTATCCTCCAAAACTTGATTGAATTTTAAAAACTTTCTATCTTTCTCCATCTTTTAGGAATTTTCATGGATTTTTCATTTGTTAAGTGTTCCTTTTTTAAAGCATCTTGTTCTTAGTTCATGGATAAGTATTTTCCCTTAGGTCTAGTTCCTTCTGTTTGACCTCTAGTACCCCAGAATGTGGAGCAAGAGTTATTCATCTATCTTGTGCCGTGATGTCTTTAGCAGCATGAGACAGACACCTAATCAGAAAAATATATTCAAATGCATAAAGCAAAACATATTGGACTATGAAAAACACAACTTATGGTAAAAGATAACTATTAAAACATTAAAAACCATATTTATAAGACGTAATATATGAATTTAAACCTAGAAAATTATCTGTAAGCATGTCTCATATTACTGGTCAAAGCACACTTTTCTAATCTTTCCTAATTTCTTACCGCTTTATTTTTGTGCAGACAACTTCTGCACTAAGTAAATATTTTTTGTTAACTAGTACAACACCGAGTGTTGCCTGAGGATTTTATAATCCAAATTCAGGTTTAAAGTCAGGGTGGCCTTGCCTGGAGGTGAAGAAAAATGGAATGGCTAGTAGGCAAGGAATAAAATTTTTAAAAAAAATTTCGAAACTTTTTCCAGTAGTCTTTATGGACAGTACTCAAAAAACATAGAAAATACTGACATTTGGAATAGCATGTTTGGGGGGCAAAAAATTCAAATTAAAATATACTTACAAATAAGCAAGCAACTTAACTGAAGAAATTTAATTTTGGTGTATTAAGACCCTCTGAAAATGAAGTTTGTTATTGAAAACATTGTGAAGGATATCTCTGAAGGGTCAGGATTAAAAGTTGCATGTGACAGTAACAGATACATAAAATTTTGTTTTGTTTTTGTCTCCCACCTTTCTTTGTGCATGAATACAGAAGTTAATCAATAAAGTACTTTTGAAATTGTGACTTAAGAAGAGCATTGGGTAGGGTTGCCTGGCCAAATATGTCAACCCCTATAATTTGTCCTCTGACCTTTATGATTTCATTCTTTTGGATCTTGACTTTTTTTAACTTTGCCACTTTCCATATTTTTAGGTGTGTTTTAAAGCATTAAACCTAAACATCTATCATTAGTTATCATATAACCACTAGCAGATTAATTGATAGGTAGCTAACAGCTGGATTCTAGGACCATGAAATAACAGAGAAGTTTCTCATAGGCAAGGATTGTATTTGGATGACTTAGACCACATTCTTGGCTGCGCTATTATTTCTGAGCATTAGTTTTGTAATTTTTGAAGGAGTATTGATTATAATGTTTGCCCTGCATATGTCATAAGGATGTTAGGTAAAATTGCACTATAATGAATAAATGCTACCATCTTCCTTAGTGCTTTTGTGTGAGTCAAAGAGTCAGGGAGCTGAACGAGGTAAAGTGAAAAGAATGTTAATTTTTAATGATTTTGCCCAAGATTGACCTACAGGGCCAATTTTGGGACTCAAAGTTGCAAAAGAAATTTAAGATGCAGCTCCTAAAGGAAAATTTACACCTAGAATGTGTCATCTTTAATGTATCCATTCATGTGACCAAACATCTGCAAGCAATTACCAAGCACTTATTCCTCTCCAGATGAGGAAAGAGCAGAGGTGGATTTTTAAACAACAGCAAAATACTGTCATATTCTCACCATCCTAGTCTAGTTTAGGAGTGCCAGAGTTGCAAATTATATTATTTTCATTCACTGACTTTTCTTCTATTGAACACTTTCAAACCATTGTTTCCCAAAGTGGTCAGGCCTTTAATTCAAGAGATCCTTCTCTGTCAAAAAAACCCCCTAAGTTTTGCTCAAGTAACGGAAGAGATAATTTTTGTGAAAGAACCTAGAAAATTATCTGACCAATTATAATTTCTTAGCACACGTATGCTTGCATTTATTATTTATTTATTTGGTGGGAGTGGCATGAAAGTAACATGGTATGTCACATGTGGAGGGACATCTGACAATGTGGTAGTAGGAGTTAAGATTATTGGGAAATCATTAAAAACAAGCAATTAACACTTTTTATTTCAAAGCCTCTTAGGGTGCCTATGCAAGTTTTAAGGTAAAATTATTGAAATCAAATTAATTTTAATTACATAAAATATATTTACTAGATGCCACACACTGATCTTAGGTGGCTCTTCTGACACCAAACGTGTGAACCTAACACATGTGGTTTTGTGCAATGTGAAAAACACTGTTTCCGCGTTTTCTTCTTGTCTCGCTTTTCATTTCACATTGCCTTCACCTAGTCCTCACCTCTACTTGAGGAGACACAAAAAGTTACCCAGCAACATAAACAATGGAATGTTGCTTTCTGCCTTTTGCATAATCGGAAGTATTACTAAGAGAATTATAGTAGGCATCAGGAAATTTCTGTGAGCTTGGGCAAGTCACTTAACCTTTCTAAATATCTGTAAAAATGGCAGTAAGGGTTAACTTGCCTATCTGCCCCAGGAAGTTTATTGTGAAGATCAAATAAAATCATTCCTGAGAAATCTCTGTTTTGTTGTAGTAGTTGCTATTTTTGATTTAAAAAGTGCCACACAAGTATAAGATATTACTACTTCATTATTAGTTTGACTGGCGTCAACTGTGCTTCTCGGCCTGCTATTTTGTTCGAGGTGTGTCTTCCTCACTGTGCCCCTTTTAGAAGCTGCTCCAGAAAACAGAAAAAGATCATCTGTTATCAATCATTATGTCTGTGTAATGGAAATGTAGTACCATGCAGGCCGGTGACACCCCCTCCCCATCACACTGAGGACGGACCGGTGTAGCCTTGTTGTAAAGAGCGTCGCCGTTCACAGACTGCCTGAGGATCCAGCCCTGTCGTCCGTCTGCAGGATGATTTACAGCGCATGCTCTCATGGGAAACTACGATGGTGCGATCGGAGGACAGAACTCTCACTCGCATTACCAAACGGGCCGCACATGATTCTGTGAGCAGGATGCACCATCTTTCCTTAACGGTCTGAATAATGTAGTAGCTGAACAGCAAAAGAGAGTAATTTGGAAAATAAAAGCAGCCTGGTATTGTGATGCTTAATGCCGATTGTTCCCAAAGTATTATTTGTTCTCCTTGCAGTTTTAACTTTCTGTAAGGCAAATTAACAGCCGCAATACCTTATCTGTGCATGCCATACTGCCTCTTCTAAAAAGTTTTTATAAAATATACTTTAATCCCTATGACATCTTAATAAAGTGGGAAGGGCATGGTCTCATTTTACTTTTACAGAAATGGAGATAAGGTTTAAAATAGGTTAAAGGCTTGCTCAGTATTATATACCCGATTAGAAGTGAATCAAAATGAGGCCTTTGATTCAGTGATTTTGGTTTTATTTTTCTCCAGGAAACATGCTCTAAAAGCCTATAAAACGCTGCAAATATCCTCGATTGCCATGAAAAATACATCCAAAAGTTCTTCAGTTTGAAATAGAAGAGATTCTAGAGTTTCTTCACCATCGGTACCATCCTGAGCAAATTAAACGGAAAATAAAAACGTCACCATAATTATTTTTGAAAAGTATTCTGCTAGGAAAGCAAGGCTCCTGGTCGTCTAGTTGGATATATATCAGGTCACTGAATAAAGTTCAGAGTTGTAATCATCTTTTTCAGTTACTGTTTAATAATTTTTGTTCTGCTGTGGTACAAAATGTACTCATTTTAAGAGGGAGAGTTGCAGATTTGCGCTGAGCTCAAAGTACATTCTTTGTTTCCCTGGTGATAAAAAGCCTCAGCCCGTCAACTGACGTAGCCAGTCCAGCAAAGACAGGAGGCTCGCACCTTCCAGTTCAGGTGCTACAAAGGCCGTCGTGGCAGAGTCCCATTAATATTTATCTGTGAACTCTGTCCTTGGTTACATAAGAAGGCAAAGCAAAAGGCACTGCTTTTATGACGTCCAGAAAGCTCTCACTAAGGCTCTGTTCGATGCTTATATAATAATATAAAGATGTTCTAACCAACAGTAAGTACATGGCAAAGAAGATTGCTTTAAAGAATTCTAAAGGAAATTTATGTGGAAAGGGTAGGTAATTCATCAAGATACCTTGTCCTCCCTTTCACATTATGCTGCATTTACACGGCATAAGATGGAGGCTGGGCAATTACTTAGCAAATGTGATCGATGTTCCTGGATAATCTGGTTAATTTGGCTTTTAAAAGTAGATTTTTGGCAACAGGTGGAACGTCAAGAGAGCTCTTAAATAAATGCCTTTTCCCTTTTAAGTTAAATTGCAATTCCTGACTTTATTTCACAATTACCCCATGTTTTCAATAGTATTTTTGCAATAACAACACTTTGTTCTTAAAGGGGCCCTCAAATCCAATTAGTTCAAAGTAGACATGGATATATGCAGGTCACCAGTTTCCGTCCAACCCTATGAAGTGAGTGTGAGCTGCAAACTTTGGTAACTCTGCTACTTTCACTGTCCTTACTCTTTTCTAAATTCTAGCCAAGGTGATTTCTAATTTCCCTGGGCAATTTCGTTCACTGTGTGCATACCTATATTTACATATACACTAACAATTCTTTACATATTTAGAGGGATGAAATTTTAATTCTCCTTACTCTGTAACTGTTAAGTATGACTTATCTTCTTTCATTGTTGGACTGTATTGCTTATATTTATTATTTTTTTATTGATTGATTTGAGAGAGAGCAAGAGATATACACTGATTTGTTGTTCCACTTTTTATTCATTCACCGATTGCTTTTTCTATGTGCTCTGGCCAAGGGATCAAACCTACAACCTTGGTGCACCAGGACAATGCTGTATTGCTTATTTTTGTTAAAATGTTTATTCATTCATTTAGTTGAGTATTAGGTACATGTTAATTTTTTGCAAAGCACTGAACTAGGTTTTAGGTTGACTCATATAAAATTGCCAATATGCAATCACTTCGGGCCTATAAAAATTTCAGTCTCAGAGTTCAGTCTGACATATAGATACTTTGAGTACTAGAAAAATAAAAGGCTATGGTGAACAGGGAAGATTTTTTTGGAGGTAGTGACATTTAGAATTTGGCCTAGCCTGATTAGATTTCAAGGCAAATATAGTAAGGAGACTATTCTAGAACACAGGATACAGAAGGCATGAGGAGGATATCCATTTCTGGGACTAAGGCAGACCAGTTCATTGGGGCCAAGGCTTCACTCAACTATGTATTCTACATCAAATATAAAAACCTCCCACGACTAAAAATTCTGGATCAAATAATAATAATAATAAAATCTTAAAGATATAACATGGGAAAGAAGATATGCAGATGGTTGATACACATATCACAGAGCTGATAAGAGATCAAGGATTATAAAGCCCAGGATGAGAGCCCAGAGACTCCGTGCTATTGCCATCGGGGACTCTGCCAATTTCTGCAGAGTTGAACTTTGATTTTGACGTCAAGTACTCAGTACATGCTCAATGAGGAGAGTCAAATAGGACCCCTGTCCATGCTAATCTGAGATTCCAAAGGGCTGCAGCCCTGTGTTAGAGATGAGAAGAGGTAAACTCTTTCCTTCCCCACCACCACCCAAAAGCACCCCAGATGTCTGCGCTGTTGCTGAGCTGAGCACTGGGGAAATAAAATCTTTCCCTTAGAAGCTGTTTACAAACTGGTGCTTGTGAAGGTTTGCAGTCTGCATTCACATTATCTAAGTAGTTCCAAAAATATCATACCAGGATTTTAGTTTAATTTAATCTAAACTGGTCTTAGACTAATAATGCCTTCAGGTTGCTGACAGAAATATAAATAAAAACGACTTTTTGAAAGAAAGTACCTTCAATCAAGGCCTCAAAGATTCTCCACATATAATGTTTCAAGGACAATATGCAGCCTGTACTCTAAAATCATAAAGCGTATAAGAACACAAGATACTAGGTGTGAGAAAAAAAAGAAAAAGAATAGAAACAGAGCCATAAGGCAGTGGATGAGAATTATCAGCAAATATTTTATAATGCTATATTTGATAAGTTTAAATAAATAAAGGAAAAACTTTCAAATACCTGCAGGGGATTGGAAACTATAAAAAATTAGCACAACCAGATTTTTAAAAGAATGAAATATAACTTTTAGAAATAGAAATTATAATAATTATTAACAACTAAATGGCTTGACGCTTAAAACTCAACTGTAAGAAAACAAAGAACACAATTAAAAAGTAGGCAAAATATCTGAATAGAAACCTTACCAGAGAAGATATACAGATGGTAAATAAGCATGTGAAAAGATGCTCAACATTATGTGTCACAAGGGAAATGTCATTAAAGATAACACTACACACCTGTTAAAATGGCCAAACTCCAGAGCGCTAACAACGCTGATGCTGGCAAGGACGCGGAGCATTCCAAAGCTTCAAGTGGCCAAGACGTCCTTCAGTGGGTGAACAGATAAACAAACTGCTATTTCCATGCAATGGAATATTACTCAGTGTTAAGAACAAATGAGCTATTAAGCTATGAAACGACATGGAAGAAACTTAAATGCATATTGCTGAAATGAGAGAAGCAAGTATGAAATATATCTAGGAAAAGACAAACTATATAGAGGCAGTAAAAGATCAGCGATTGCCAGGGGCCGAGCAGTGGTGGGAAAAGGAGGAAGGATGAGTAGGTGTAGTTCAGGGACGTATTAGGGCAGTAAAACTGTTCTGTATGCTGCTGTAATGGTGGACATGTGACATTATGCATTTGCCAAAATTCATTGACCAGAAGACACAAACAGTGAACCCTAATATGAACTTTGAATTTTAGTTAATAATGATGTATAATGGTCCATCAATTGGAACAATGTACCACATTAATGTGAGGTGTTACTAATTGGGAAACTTGATTTACATGTTCGCCTCCTGAACGACATCTTGGTTACTTCCAAGTTTCAACAATTATAAATAAAGCTGCTATAAACATTTTTATAACTTCTTGGTAAGGTTTCTGTTCAGATATTTTCACCCACTTTAAATCAGGTTTGTTTTCTTACAGTTGAGTTTTAAGAGTTCTTTGTATATTTAGTATATTTAGGATAACAGTCCTTTATCAGACATGTGCTTTGTAAATATTTTCTCCCTGTCTGTACCTTATCTTTTTATTTTCTTGACAGGGTCTTTCACAGAGCAGAGTTTTTGACCCTAATAATATTCAGTTTATCAGTTCTTTCTTTCTTATGTTGTGCCTTTGATGTTGTACCTAGGAAGTTATTACTATAGCCAAGGTCACACAGGTTTTTTCCTATGTTCTCTTGTAGGAGTTTCTAACATCCTTTTTATTAAAGTTCAATTGGAATAGGAAAGAGAGAACCAAGTAGAGGATGTTTGGGGAGAAAATGGCTAAGCATTTTTCAAAATGAAGGTGGGAAAAATGTCCCAGAGGAACAGAACCTCTGCATCCACTGTATATCCCTTCTACACAGGAATTAAGGGCAGGAGAACGAGGAGCAAAATGGCGGGGACTGTTTTTCTTATTTCCTTATTGCTGACTGAGAAGGAAAGAGCTTCAACAGGTGGTCTGGGATCCATTTACTTTTGGGAGGAGGGTTGGGAGAAACTTTCCCTGGGGAAAGAAAAAAAGCAGGTTAATTCAATCTAATCTCTTTTTGTCAACCTGAACCCCAGGTAAGTAAACTCATATGCTCAAACCAAGAGTTTTTATCTATTAACTATGCCAACGATTACTTAGTAAATAAACCCGTGACTCCCTAAAGGATATCACATAAGTTACATAATTCTCTGGAGTATAAAATGGAGATATGTCATAATTTAAGCACTCCTCCTTCTATGGAGGTAAACCTGCAAAACCTCATCTATTATTGAGTCAGAGAGCACTTGTCTGATGTGGAGAGAAAGGACCCATGGAGCAGACCTCGGTATGCTTTGTCTGTGACTCTCGATCACCCACATTCTGAAATTATTTCTAAAGCTTATGAATGGTTACGCACTGTTCTGGTGAGTCTCATTCGACAATCTGATCCTGTGGCTTAGCCCACTCACGAAAGCAATAAAAATTCAGTGTGTGGTGCTATAGTGCTTTATTCTGCTGAACCGTGTGGTTAGACTAGGCAGCAATAAAACAGGCAGCCAATTGTTAGCCCCCAGAAATTATTCTGCAACATTCCAGGATCTGTGAATATCTTTGTGTTACATCTGATATAAAATCAATAGAGGTGATATAATATAAAAACTTAAGAAAATATCCTAGAAAACGATTGCAAGAACAAAATGCTAAAATAGTAGCAGCACTTATCTGTGGGTAGAGATATATGGGGTGATATTAATTTCTTTATCTATTTTCCCAAAATATTTGATAACTTCAGGTATATTTAATTTCATAAATCATAAAAGATAAACTTTAAAAACTATTATCAATCTCCTATGACACAAATTTATGGCAATTGTGTTTAAAAGATACTCAGCACAAGAGTGAACAGAAATATACCATATGTTACCTAAGATTTCCCTGACATCGTTGAGATTTGAATGATTTGTTTGTTTTCAGTGTTCTAAAATTTCTATAATGAGCATGCCTTATCTTCATAATGAAACGAAGCTAATTTTCATGGCATTGTATGTAATATGAAACATATTTTGAACAGGCATTTCTCCCTGTCTTTCTCTTCTCAACCCATCTATTTCTATACAATAACACTTAATGTTCAATAGGCATAGAAAAAGTACAAAGCTTATAGATTTCAGCTTTAAGAATTAATTATCTCAAAGCCACCGATACCTTTTTGCTCCTATCAGATTCTATAAATGCTATCGACTCTATAATTCTATATATTTATTTAACCTTATGTGTACGGGTTTTATTTTGGCTATTTGCAATGATAAAGAAATTAGTCTAAGAATTAAAAAAACTATCTTCTTCACAACCATCTTAAGAATAGACTTTTTATACACTTTCTTTAACCGTTGTGAATGAATGTGACATTTCTAGTTTACAGCTCCAAAAATATAAGGTAAGTCTCCCCTCTCTCTTCCATCATGTTCTAAGCACTGTAGAACCTTCCTGAGAATAGTTAGGCCCACATTTATTTTTGTGCTAAATAGCAGTTTCAGGGAAACAGCTCAGAAACAAACTAAAACATTCAGCCTAGTGTCAGAGCCAAGAGCATAGACTCAAACATATGTGATCATACAGCTTTGCTCAGTTCCATGGATACAGCCTAACCTCAGCTGGTGTCTGCTGGAAAAGACAATGGATGTACACGAATCTATTACTATTCGTTCATTCGTTCATTCAGTAATCCCTAGCCTAATCTCTAGCGACGAGTGCGGCGCGGGGGAATCGGGAACGTTCGGTGGTGAGCAGGGCCGGGCCAATCCCTGCTATTACCAAATCTCACATTTTAGTGAAAGAGGGAGACATTAAAGACACAATCGCAGAAGTAACTATATATTTCTAACTGTGATAATGGCTATGAAGAGTCCTACGGAAAAACAGTTCAGGGGGACCTGGTTTGGGCTGGAGAGGCAAGAAAGGTCGCTTTGGAAATGACATTGAACCGGGCTGGAAATGTGAATAAGCAGCAGAGAGAATGTTTGAGTCAGACAGAAGGAGATGGGAGAACACCCTGAGGAAGGAAGCAGTGAGCAGTACTGGGGAAACCACAGAAAGCCTGAGTGGTTGAGCCAAGTAAGTGAAGGAGAGTAAAATGAAGGACGGTCCTAGTGTTCAGGAACTCATAGACTTTCAGGGGTTTTTATCCAGGAGCAATGGAAATTCTTTTAAGGATGTGGACCAGGGGAATGACCCTCCTGGAGAAAAAGAATGAATGCCATCTTCATGTTCAAAGTAGCCTGTGTCAAGGTTGAAGCACTAGGTTCTATTTCTTTAAAGGCATAACTCTACATGGCCTGCACAAACATCAGACATAATAAAGTTTGAGTATATGGATTCAAGTATTTCTTATAACATAGTGGTTAAGAGCTCAGGCTTTGAAATCAGACCACCCTGGGTCCACCACTTCCTGGGTAAACGACTCTAGGTAAGCTTCTAAAGATGTACAATGTGAATAAGAATTTGTTGTTGTGAGAATGAAATGAATAATGCATGTAAAAGTTGAACATACTCTCTGCAACATAGTAAATGATCAGAAATAATAGTTATTACTTCCTGACTCACTGCCATAGGAAAAGAATAAAATCATCACACAGTGGACCTTTCTGCTCCTTACACAAACTAATGCTGGATGCATTTTTAGTGAGCTAAATTGTACTCAGTGTTTTCAGACTAATGAGCCAAAGACATGAACCGTTCTGGAAATAGCTGAAGCCTGACTATTTGACTAAATATAGAGATAATTACAGTCTAGACTCTATCTTTTGATAGGGTTTAGGGAATCATAATGAAAATCACCATGTCATAATAGAATAATATGCAAGGCTAAAACAAATCAGAAATTTTACAATACAGATAAAAAACCAGCCAATTCTGGTGATGTCAGAAAAACATTATTAGCTGAGTCTTCTTGCAGTCTTATGATGTTTGTTTCATGCTGTAATGGCTTCCTAATAGTGTAATCAATTATGCCTTTCTGTTTTGCTATTGTAGGTTTTTCTTTTCTCCACACATTGTTTGGCAAAATTATCAAATGTCAGATAAAATCCTTTTCCTGTACTTTCATAATATGCATTAGGAGCACTTATTCTTCGATGTTGTTAAGGATAGAGATGAAAGGTCATTATAGGTACTTTTTATTCACTGCCAGAGAATTATTTTCTATAGGAAAGGTACCGACTATTGTGCCTGGTATCAAGGCCTGACTACATACAGGGTCTAGCACAAATAACACCTTTTTTATTACAAAATCTTTTATTACAAAATCATCAGCATGTAGTTCTGTAACATAACAACATCACACTCAAGCACACCATATGACATTTTAGGTGAAATGTTCAAATTAAAACTATAAATTACTACACCCATGTCATTACCCTACCAACCACTCTCAAGCAGGCGTTACTTCTACCGGACCGTGTATTTGCAAGCAGAGCATTTCATGTTACCAGGTAAGCTCCAATATTACTGGATAATAAGCATGTAAATAAATGTACAAGGCCAATGTGTTGCATGGAAAAGAGAAAAGGCCTGGCTATACTGTCACACTCTGTGCAGCCTCAGGACAGAGAACCAGATGTGAACGTCAGACTTGAAGGGCTTCTAGTTATCGCCAGCAGAATGGGCGGAAAAGAGAGGACATAACCAATGCTGAGATTGTCTTCACTGCGTACGTTAGCGTCTGCGTGCAGCCCAGGGCCTGGAACATCAAACCAAAGGATGAGGCAAATGAAACATCTGAGCCTCACTAGGGCTAAACCTGGAAACCAGTGAATGTAGGGAGTGCAGCGCAGGCTTACAAATATTCCCAATCACTACCAGTCCATGGTTAATTTCTCACTAATCCTTGAAGAAATGAGAAAGAAAAAGACGATATAATTAATTTTTCATAGGATAAATTCTTTAGAGAGTTTTATTCTAAATCTGTGTCCTTTCTCATATAGCATAAAAGTGGCTGCAAATTATTTTTTTTAAAAATTAATGTTCTTTACCTGGCAAGATAAAAAGTGGATAAGATTACGTCAACTTGAAAAATAGTTAAATGGTGATTTATTTGTTTATTTAATCTATGAAATCTAAAATGTCAGGATCCACTGGTTTTGAAAACATGCAGTAATGATAGGAAGATAGAAAGTCATAGTAAGTGTTTTAAGCCAAAGTCTGGAACCTTCCATAAAATCAGGTTATTATGCTACAAGGAAAACACTAAAGGTTGGAACCCGGAGGCTTTGGTTCAACGCAGGCCTGAAGGCACAGACTAGGACAACGTGCAAACCACTTAATGTGACAGCACCATCCCATCGGAACAGACTCTGGCTTTAGGGCTGAGGTAGGGTTCTCAGGCTGCTGTACCAGCAGTTAAACTTCATTGTGGAGAGAGGTAGCTTGGAGGGTGCAGAGAAACCAAAGAGGGACTCAATAGCCATTGCTTTTCACCAACTTGTATAGAAGTCTTTCCATATTTTAGCAACTGATAATGGCTTTATAGTTGGCTGAATATCATCCTTAGGTATTTGGAATGTAAACAAATGCCTTGAATTCCAGCAGGGAGAATGCCTAAGAGCTTTTATAAGCTGGCTCTAATATCTGATATCAGCTTCTTCCCGAGACCGAGTTTTGTGAATTAATCCTTAATGTTGAGCCTTACTTCCAAAGAGAAGTCTGGCTTGAATGGGAACTAATTCTGGGTCTGGAGGACACCACGGAAGTCAGTTTGAGTCCGTGACCATTAGCCCTGTTCTTTGAAGGGTTAACCATGCTTAGAAATTCCCAAACAGACTCTGCCTTTGTAAATTATGAAGAAGTCCAGCTCAGATTCCCCACTCACCTTCTTTCCCAAGTTCTAGCCATACTGGATTTGACATCGCAGTTAATAGCAAATAATCTTTTTAATGAATCTTGTTTTTCTTTATTTCTGGAGGAAAAAAGGAAGGCACAGAGGGGATATAACCTGTCCCAGAGCCATGGAGATATAGCAAGACAATAAGGAGACTCCTGAGCCCCCGAACCTCAATATTTATGCTGCCTGAAACCAAGACTATTTGTATATGTAACTTCTCACTTTTCTCAGAACTGTTCATGCTGTAGGATTCATCTCTGAAATAAGCCCATTGTAATTATTTAACTCATGTCCTGAGCAAAATGCCCTTCACTGAACAGTAGTATAACATTCTAGAAATTGTACTTATAATCTTTAAAAAGGGAGTCAGTAATACTTAATTTACAGTCAAATCTAAAATGGCCTTTTATTTTTCTATGGTTGATGAGTTAGAAACATTCATGATCTCTTCAAGAAATTATGATATAGTTATAATACACTTTAATATCCTCAGATAAAATGTGTTACATCAATGCATTATAATTAAAATGCATTATTAGAGAAACTCTATTTGCTTTTGCTATTTTTAACATTGCTTAATTTGCAACATATTGCTATCTCTAATTGCTCTTTCTCAGAATTACGTATGAGATGAATGAGAATTATACTTGTGTACATCATCTTTTTTAATAGGAAAGGAAGGGAAATTCAGCAGCCTTGTTTAGGTCACACAAAAGAAAGATAAAAGCCAAGTGTGCAAGCCTTCTGGCTCTGGCAATAAAGTAACACAGGAAGACCTGAAAGACCCTACACATGATGAACAGTTGATTCAAAGAAAGCAGATAAAGTCCCTGTGTTCCAGAAGTAGCTGAAGCCGGAGACCAGAGCACTAAGGGTGTGAGCTGATGCTGCAACAGGGCATCAGGCAAGTGAGGGCCTTGCGCTTGGTAGATTAGAAGTCTGGCTTTATTATTCATAAGGAGACAGTAGACAAAGGATTGGGCCTATTATGGACTGAATGTGTCCCCCCAAAATTCATGTGTTAAAGCCCTAATCTCATTGTAATGGTTTACAGACGTTGACCATTTGGAGTTATTTAAGGTTAGATGAGGTCATGAGGGAAGGGTCTTGGTTTGATGGGATCAGTGCCCTTATGAGAGATACCAGAACACTGTCCCCTCCCTGCTGCCACCAGACCTCTCTTTTAGCCACATGAGGACATAGTGAGAAAGCGGTCCTCACCAGAGCCTGACCATGATGACACCCTGATATTATACTTAGAGTCTCCCCATCTGTGAGGAAACGCATTTCTGTTGTTTAAGCCTCTCAGCCTATGGTATTTTGTTAGAGCAGCTCGAGCAGACTAATACACTGCCCCAAATAAGAGAGAAACTTGTAAGTCTTTCCCCACATAAAGCTGATGCCTTAATACGACCGCACTCTCAGTGAAAGAGCAAACCCAAAATAAATTTGTTCCCTGTCAAAGAGAGACAACGCATACATTTATGTATGTTTATGCCTCCTGTTCTGGGTAGAAAAGTCAAAACAAAACAGTTATTTCTGATAAATGAATACCACAGACCTCCGCTTCAAATAGACTTAGGGTGTGAACTTAGCCTACCCAAGTAAGTTAAACCTGGGGTTGAGAGACTAACATAAAAATTGGCCCTAACCCAAAAATACTCTGCGCTCCTGCCAAAAACCAAGCACTCTGGAGGGACATTCTCACAGTACAGGCCATATGGGGCTCTCACAGGAACAAATAGTCATGCTAAACAAGAGAGCTCATGATTAAAAAGTCACACACTGCACAAGAAACACATTTGCTGTGAGTGACGATGAGCAAATACAGCAGAATTATCACCCCAAAACTCGAGATAATAGAATGATAATCTGAAGCAGAAAACAAATTACGTTTAAAAATACGACACGAAAGAACTGAAACCTTAAGAAGGAACCAGAAAATATTGTTTAAAAAGTAGGCATATTAGAAAAAAGAACTTGAAAGAAAAATATAGTAATTTTTTAAATTGATGAATGAAGCATAGATTAGACATTGAAAGAACCGGTGAACTAGAAACTCTACCCAAGGATGTTAGATACAATGCAGCACTGGAAAATTAGGAAATGAAAGCAGATTAATATTTAAAAAAGACGGAAGGTAGAACTAGAAAGTCTGTGTGCCCCTGATAGGAGTCCAGACGGATAGAAGAGAAAAAAATAGGGGAGAAGCTCTCTTGAAAGGCTGTGAAAATTTTCCAGGGCGACGAAATGCATAAATCCATAGAATCAAGAAATGCATGATTTCCAAGGATAATAAATAGAAGGAAATCTGTATCAAAATATATTGGTGAAGCTACAGAACCTAAAATTATAGAAGCAACAACAAATAAAAGACAATCAACAATTAGATTAAAATTAGATTTTTTAAAAAAAACTTGTCAATACCAGAAAAGTGTAGAACAATACATTCTAAGTGCTAAGGGAAAGTAATTATCAACCTAGATTTGTATACTCAGCCAATTGTTGTTTAAAAATCTGTTTCAAGCAAAGAACTAAAAATTTTTATCACTCAAAGACCCTTACTAAAAAGAACTAATAAATGGTATATATACTTCATAAAGAAGGAAATTGAATTCATGGAGGAGTGGATGAAAGAAACAGTAATGAGCAGTCACATTCTTAAACGTATGGCTATATTAAGCATTAGCAATGACATGAGTGACAAACTTGAGGATTTAAAATAAGATAAAATACTAGAAAACTATAGAATGTAAAGAAAAATCAAGTTTAGAATTAAAGAATTCTGAGATCCTTTCAATTTTCAGGAGAGAGTAAAATCTTGATTGAGTTTAGACATTGTTACATCAAGAATTTATGTTAAAAGTTTAAAAAGAGCATTAAAGGAAGGGGCAACGATGAATAAAGAAAATTATAAATTAAGTAAAATCCTGAGAAGGAGGAAGAAACACAAGAAAAGTATGACAGGTAGAATGCATAAAGTGGCAGAAATCAATCCACATATTTTAATAATCATCATAAATGTAAATAAACTTAATTCACTAGTTAAAAGATAAAGAGAATTAAAGCGGATTTTTTGAAAACCTGCTCTATTGCTTCTAAGAGGAACATTTAAAATATGACACAAAAAAGCTGAAACTAAGAAGATGGAAAAATCTTTCCAGAAAAATGCTAACCCAAAGAAAGGTGGTATAGCTATAAGATAACTGACAAAATAGCCTTTAAGTAAAATTTAGAATATATATACAGTGGTGCCTCGGTACTCGTCTTTAGTTCATTTAAAAACCTGTGATGACTGCTGAAGCCGACGAGTACTGAACAAGTGATGACAATGAAGCATTTTCTCTTCGGGGCAACGTCGTGACTCATACAAGTTCTAGCAAGTGTGACAAGTCCCAAGCAAGGAAGCGCTGAGTGCTGAAATGTTTTTTCTTGTCAAAATGTGATGAATACAGGGTTTTGCAAGCAGACAAGTACTCAGGTATGATTGTATTAGGGGAAAAAAAGCACACTATATAGTGAAAAAGAACAAAATCAACAAGAAGATACAAAAATTCTAAACTTAAAAATAATAAACCTACCTTGAGTTAATTTTTGTATATGGGGACAAACAGTAGCCTAGCTGCATTCTTTTGCATGTGGCTTTCCAATTTTCCCAGCACCACTTATTGAAGAGGCTTTCTTTTCTTCATTGTATATTTTTTACTCCTTTGTCAAAAATTATTTTGCTCATATACATGTAGATTTATTTCTGAGCTCTCAATTCTGTTTCATTGGTCTGTGTGCCTGTTTTTCTGCCAATACTATGCTGTTTTACTTTTCATTGCTTTGTAGTATAATATGAAGTCCAGGAGTGTGATACCTTTGGCTTCTCTCTTTTTCCCTCAGGATTACTTTGGCTATTTAAGATCTTTTGTGGTTCTGTACAAATCTGATGGGTTTTTTTATTCTGCTCCTTTTAAAAATGGCATTGGGATTTTGATGGGGATTGCATTAAATCTGTATAATTGCTTTGGGTAATGTGGACATTTTAACTGTGTTGATTCTTCCAGTTCATGAACACGGAATATCTTTCCATTTCATTGTGACTTTTTCAATCTCTTTTAATAATGCTTTGTATTTTTCAGTATATAGGTTCTTCGCATCCTTTGTTAAGTTTATTCCTAGGTATTTGATTATTTTTGTAGCAAAAGGAATTCTTTTTCTGAAATTTGATTGTTAGTATATAGTAATGCAGTGGATTTTTGTACACTGACTTTATATCCTGTAACTTTACTGTATTTGTTTATTGGTTCTAATGGTTTTTTTTTTTTGTAGAGTTTTTAGGGTTTTCCATATACAGAATCATTTAGGGAATGACATTTAGGGACTGACATTTAGGGAAAAGAGTGACTTGTACTTCTTCATTCCCAATTTGTGTGCCTTGTATTTCTTTTTCTTGCCTGATTGGTCTGGCTAGGGTTTCCAGAACTATGTTGAATAGAGTGGTGAAAGCGGACATTATTATCTTGTCCCTGGTCTTAGAGGAAAAGCTTTCAGTTTTTCACCATTGAGTATAGTATTAGCTGAGGGTTTGTCATATAAGGCCTTTATTAATTCAGAATGGATTGGTTCAAAGACCAAAATAGGAGATTTGAAACAATAAATTACAAAGAAAAAATATAGGTACTAAACTTATGGACCTTGGTTTTAGAGATGCTTTTATGAATTTGACCCCAAAGAAAAGGGAAATAAAGGCAACAATAAATGAATGGGACTGTATCAAACTAAAAAGCTTCTGCACAGAAGAAACTGCCAAAAAACAAAAAGGCAACCAACAGAATGGGAGAAGATATTTGCAAATGATTGTCCCAACAAGGGGTTAATATACAAAACATATAACGAACTCATAGAACTCAACACCAAACAAGCACGCAATCCAATTAAGAAATGGGTAGGGGAACTGAACAGACACTTCTCCCGAGAAGACATACAAATGGCCAACAATATATGAAAAGATACTTAACTTTTCCAGCTATTAGGGAAATGCAAATCAAAACTAAATTGCGACACCATCTCACAACTGTTAGAACGGCTGATATCAATAAGACAAGAAATAACAAGTGTTGGAGAGGCTGTGAAGAAAAAGGAACCCTGCTGGTGAGAATGTAAACTAGTACAACCACTATGGAAAACAGTATGGAGGTTCCTCAAAAAATTAAGGATAGGGTTACCATATGACCCAGCAACCCCTCTTTGGGTATTTATCCCCCCAAATTTAAAAACATTTATTTGTAAAGATACGTGCACCCCTATGTTCACTGTAGCATTATTGAAGGTTACAAAGACATGGAAACAACTGAAATGTTCTTTGATAGATATTGGATAAGGAAGATGTGGTACATATAAACAACGGAATCTACTTAGTCATAAGAAAAGATGAAACATTGCCATTTGCGACAACATAGGCGGACTCTGATAATATCATGCTAAGTGAAGTAAGTCAGACAGAAAAAGTTAAAAACCATATGATTTCACTCATATGTGGGATATAAAATTGAAAGCAATAAATGAACAAATAAGAAAAACAAACAAAAACTCATAGACACAGACAACCAACAGTATGGTGGTTACCAGAGGGAAGGGGGGTGAAGGGGGTTGTAAAGAGGAAAGGGGGTCAAATATATAGTGACAGAAGATGATTTGACTTTGTTTGGTGGACACACAATGAAATACACAGATCATGTATCATGCTTGAAATCTATACAATCTTATTAACCAGTGTCACCCCAATAAATTTAATTTACAAAGAAAAAAATCTCTGAAAGGAAAATCTAAAATAATAAAAATATTTGACAAAATTAAACTAAAAATTGACAAATTCATAATTGTAAGATTTTAATACAGTTCTTTTTATAATTCATGAATCAAATAAATTGTAAAGATTTAAAATATGTTTCAGGATAATTAAGAAGTTTGATCTAACACTCTTATATAGAATCCTATACCTAACAGTTAAAGAACATACATTCTTTTTAAGCACACTTACCTTATTTGCAAAAACTGGCCATGTAATGGTTCCAAAACAAGTCTTAACAAACACCATTGGATCTAGATATTTACATCCTGCAGATAATAATTACAATTCCCAATACCAAAAAATAAAAATGAATGGTCAAAATATGGTAATCTTTCTCTGTTTAAATATTTAAAAGCGTACTTTTAAAAATTTTATGGGTCAATAAAGAGATTGTTGTGTCAAAACTTGTAGATTTGATAAAATAATTGTATGTTAATTTTTAAAGATAATGTCTTAATCAACCATTCTTTACTCTATAATTTATCATAAAATTGTGGTTTCCATTTCAAGTGGGACCTTCTAACTGGTTCTTCCAGCACTAATTACATTTTGATGAGAAGTGCCTCATGAAACTAGATATGGGATTATTGGTAACCTTAAGTGAAATGATTTATGTAATTACATGTGCCTGGACCACAGTAAGCATTTGATAAATATTGGTGTTAACCATCCTGTGCTATGTCATGGCTCAAAAAATTTTGATTTAAAAAACCTACATGCAAACTTCCAATGTACTTTTCCAACATTGTTGCCCAATATTGTTCTTCAGAAAGTCCAGATCTGCAAATTAAAATCTTCTCCATCTTCCACACATCTCTAACACATGCCACCTTGTGTTCTTTCTCTGCCCCAAACATCTTTCCTGAAACACCCAGATTCAAGGTTAAATCCAATTTAGAAATAAGCCAATTAGAATTAATCCTTCCTTCCCTTGTATTCTGTAGTCTCACTTATCACATATTTCTTAAGGATTATTTCTGTCTTATTTCCCTTACTAGGCTGTAATCTCTATTAAGAGCAGGTCCTATGTTTATCTTATTACCCTCACAGCACTCAGGCACCGTGACTAGCACCTAATATCCATTCATCGATTCGTTCATCCACAAACATTTAGGGAATGACAAAAATAGTCAGTTTAATTACTGTGCAGTCATTGAGTGAATAAATTTAAGATAAGCAGTTAACTAAGTGAGCATAATAGGAACTTTTCTTTTGGCTTGCTGGCCATAGCACTTCCCAATCTTTTCTAAACTTTGAGAACATACAGGATCCTAGATATGTGCTATTCCAGAGACGCGCTTAAAGGAGTAACATGTGTTATTCATTACATCAGATATAACCTTTTCGAGTTTACAATCAATCTTGCTCGGAAGGCTGGTGTCATGAGCTGGAAGAAGAGACAATCTGAGCTAGCTACAGTCTGTGAATTCAAATACCCTATTTAAAGGTCCAAACATGAAGAAGGAGGATGTACTAAACACATCATTTTCCTTCCCAAGTGATTGAAAAGGGATGGTACATTGAAGCTTTGTTGGGTTTCAATGCATTGATTTTCTTGCTACCTATTTTTCTCAGGTTTGTCAGGTACTTAAGAGTCTATTTCAAGTTGCCTGCAGACTTCTTTCCTCATGTTTCTTAAAATTATTTGTGATTAAATCACCCACATTGTCTTCCAGGCTCTAGTGATTCTCTTACTGCAGAATCTGTCCCACTCCCCGCCCCCCGCCCCTTTACTTTATTCTGGTTCTCAAATCTTTATTTCCCAATCCACTGCTTGCTTTGGGTATTCCCATTAATTTTTCTGTTTCTTGATTCTCTGTACAAACTCACATTTGTGCACCTGTCTGTCTCCTCATTCTCCAGTTACTGAACACCTTCCAGCGTCAGATGGTGCTCTGGTCGGAGACAGGGTCCCTATGCTGAGGGAGACCACAGTCTAAAGTGGTGATGGGAGACTGGGGAACATAACATCACACGACATAATGAGCAAGCCCAGGACACAACTGTGTATATCATCATGTATACATCCCTATCAAAATTTTGGAGAACTACCGTGATTATGGAGTAGAATTGATGGCTAAGGATTCTTGGTAGAAATTAGTACGAAGCTGGAATTTTTAAGTCAACAGTGGGTGAAGAGAGGAATTCCAGGTGTACCAAGTAGAATAGCAATAATAGGGGGTGTCAGTTGAAAAAGGACCTGATTGAGGACAGTCGTTCTTAGTGCTGCCCACGGACCAACTACTTTATGATTGTCTGGAACAGGGGTGTCTGACATTTTGGCGTTTCTGGGCCACACTGGAGAAAGAGTTGTCTTGGGGCACACATTAAATTAATTGTGACACATAATCACAAACATTCTCATAATGTTTTAAGTAAATTTATGATCTTGTGTTGGACCACATTCATAGCCACCCAGAGGCCGCGGGTTGGACACCCCTGATCTAGAATGTTTTAAAAGTCACAGATATGTGTGCTTTACCTTGAAATCTATTGAGCTGGAATCTCTGGAAGTAGGAATACCATTTTTAACAAACACCTCAGATTATTTATAGACATGGCAACGTTGAAAAACATTATATAGAGATAAGGGAGCTTGAGTAAGTTAACACATATTTGATAAGGGAACTCAAGAGTTAAAGATTTTAGCTTTAATTGATAGGCTTAAGTGATTAATACTCCAAGAAAGCTGTTATTTCAGGAACTGGAACGCATGACCTACAGGAATTCAACAAGCAATTCAGCCTTTTTGTGCTGGAAGATGTCCTAACTAGTACCCAGTACCTAACATTGGTACCTTTTGGCATGGACTTAGTGACAAGGACATTTTTTTCACTATATTCTTTTTGTACTCTTTGGTTGTTAGTCATATAAAATACAGCACCTTTCAAAAATTAACTGAAATAAAGATGGAAGATGTCCTAACTAGTACCCAGGGGGTCTGGAGATGGTATCTGAGCCATTGTGCTCTAGGGAGGGAAGTCCTATTCAGATAAGGGATTGTTGATCAGCAGTCAAAGAAATACTATGAAAATTGCTGCCATACTGCAATTCTTTCTTATCTGCTTAACCTTTTTCCAAACTCTTCACCTACCCTTTTCTTCTCCCTACAAAAAAAGGCTGGCTTGAGATGAGATTTAAGGTAGTTTTTGAGGGTACATAACCCACCATCTTCTCAGATCTCTGGCATGTGAATAAAGTGCCCATGAAGATTCAATCCTTATCTCAAATTAAATTTATTTCTCAAAACAATTAATCCATCCTATGTATTTCTGGACTCCTATGTTCTGGGATGCTGCATACTGTTAGAGAAAACCAAACAACCACACAGATTGGTTTCACTACCCGTGTGTGGTCTTCCCCCTCATGTAAACCCTCAGTGCTGCCTGAGCATTCTATATTTTTCTAGCTATCTTTTTTCAGTATTTACCACAGCTGTTACAAACTTTCGCCCTTCTCCTCAAATATCCTGCTGTACTGCCTCTATCCTAACTTTTTTTTACTTATTAGCTTACCAGTTTATGATGAAAGGATACAGCTCCGTAATCGCCAGATCGAAAAGATGCATTGGCAAGGCATGTGGGAAGGGGCGTGTAGCTTCCATGCCATCTAAGCCAGCCCCTCTCCCCGAGTCTCCCTGTGCTCACCAACTCCAAAACTCAACTCGTAGTAGATAAACTCAAATATTAAAGCACTGAGAGAAGGAAACACTTAAGATAAGACTCCTCGATGTCTTTCTGCCCTCCCTATGAAATAACTGGCTCTGTCCGCGGTTTCATTAACCACCCATTCTCCTGCCTAGAGTTAATCCTTACAACCTGAGGTCTCAGCAGTAGCATCACCGGATAACTTGTTAGAAATGCAAAACCTCATCTACTGAGTCAAAATTTGCATCTTAACAAGATGACTCAAATTTGAGAAAATCAGCTCAAAAAAGTAAGCCCCCCACCCCCCGCCCACGCCCCCCGCCGCCACCCTCCCCCTACTGCCCGCGCCCCCCTACCTCCGCCTGTCTGTTCAGGTGCCTGGCTTCATCAAACTCCTTTTGTGTTCTCTAACTGCAAATCTTCTCTTTCTTGCAGCCCCTCAACAGCATTTAAACAAAATTTAGCTCTCCCATTCTAAATCAACAAACAAACCATATTTTAAAACTGTGCTGTGACCTCTTGTCTCCAGGCAGTGAATGCCTGATTGTCTTTTCCTCTAAAAGGTCAAAAATCTTCAAAGACTTATATTCTGTTTCTATTTTGCTCCCATTCATTTTGAACCCGCTTTTTATAAGATTTATTTATTTCTAGAGAAAGGGGAAGGGAAGGAGAAAAAGGGAGAGAAACATCAATGTGTGGTTGCCTCTCGCAGGCCCTCTACTGGAGACCTAGTCTACAACCCAGGAAGGTGCCCTGACTGGGAATCAAACCGGCAACCCTTTGGTTGGCAGGCCGGCACTCAATCCACTGAGCCACACTACCCAGGGCTGAACCCACTTTTAAAAGTTACTTAGTTATCCTCCACTTAGTAACCAAGGCTCCCCATTTTCCTTCGTAATAATGAAACCGGAAAAGGCCGCCGTTCGTGCTTCCTGTCACTTACCAAACCCAATAAGCAGAGACAGGGATTGAATCTTCATGTGCGCTTTATCTGAAAAGACGGTGGGTTTGTATCTAACAGACCATCCTACATTTCCTTTCAAGCCAGCCTTTTTATAACAGAGAACAAAGAGTGGTGACGGGTTTGGAATTCATAACAGAGAACAAAGTGCTGTAAGGGGTTTGAAATTCAGGGAAGATTAGATTTTTAAAATCTACAGCATTTTCATCCTGGGCGGAAACCACAGTGTTCTCGCTTCAGGTGACAACTGTCTCTCAATGGCTCCGATATCACCTTGAGTGTTTATGGTCTCTCCCTGGAGTCAGGGTGGGCCGTACCTGCAGTTCCTGAAATAAAAGCTTTCACAGGCATTTGCTACTTAGGCTTCTCAGACTATTTCCTGAAACTAAAATTTTCCAGCTTTTGAGTCCCCCATCAATAACACCCCAGTATTTAGCTGAGCACTTGACTCTCGAGACTATTTCCCAGCTTCCCTGGTTGTTCTGTCTGTCCATGTCCCTGCGTTCTGACTGATGGGATGCAATTGGAAGTGGTATATGTATCTTTGGAAAAATGTTCTTAAAAGGAAAGGGTATATACTTTTTATTTTGTATCACCTTCCTGCTGGTAGAATGTGAATGAAATGGCTCAAACACTGGCAGCTGACTTGGACCATGAGGTGAATTTGAAAATGGAAACCACATGTGACACAGGAACAAGATGGAAGTCTCCGGGAACTCAGAACAATGAGATGCCATTCCAGGCTGAACTGACGATCCCCAGACATTTTGGACTTGAGTGAGAAATATACTTCTGTCTTATTTAAGCCCATGTTATTGGAGGCTTTTAGCCTCAGAATCCTAACTAATATTCTAGAGCAGTCTGCCAGTCCTTTACTCCTGATGGTGCTCACACTATCAATGATATTTTTTTGCTATTCCTTAAGGCATACGACACTGTTGATACTCCTCTTTTTAATCATATATTCTCCTTTGGATTTCCAAGACACCACATCACCTGTGTTTTTATCCAAACTCTCCTCTGTCTCTGTTTTTCCCTTAAGTCAGAGTTCTCAACCACCACTGTGTATTACAGTCACCAGGGAAGCTCTGCAAAAATGCTGATGCCTGGGGTCCAGTTCCAAAGATTCTGATTTAATTGGTCTGGGGTGGGCTTTGTGCATCACAGTTTTATACAAGTTCTCCAGTGACTCTAGCGCATAGCTGTGATTCGTATCCATTGCCTTAAGTAATGCTGGGCCTTGGGCCACTGTAGACTCTAGACTTTTATTCTCTGATCTGCATTTTCACCCTGACCAATCTCATCTGCTCCTGGTTTCAGTCAGTTTAAATGCTGATGACTTTCAAACTGCTATCTCCTCGAACCTTCTTGAGCTTCAGGCCCATATATGATACAGCCAGTTGCACAGCTCCACTGGATATGCCATTGACATCTCATGATTATCTTATGCCATTTTTTCATTATTCCCGTCCCACCATTTTTATTTTTCTTCCTGTATTTACTATCTGTAAAAATAATGCCACCATCCACTTAGTTGTAAGAGCTAGAAATTTTAGCTTCCTCCCTAATTCCCCTTATCTCCTCGGTGTCCCTATCTAATGAATTATGACACTTAGTTTCTACATTTGAATGTCTCTCACATTCATTCTCTTCTCTCCATCTTCGCTGCCATTTTCGGGTTGAGGTTTCCATCACTTCGTGCCTTTCCTGGTTTCTCTATACAGTCTTGCTCCTGTCCGATCTTTTCTCTGCACAGCGGCTGGAGTGAGCATTTTAAAATACACGTCTAACCATGACGCTTATTTACTTAGAACCCCTCAGGGGATCCCTTTGTTTTAAGATGAAGGCCAAATGCCTTTTGGCCTGACCCACCAGGCCCTTCCTGATATAGCCCTGCTTACCTCTCTAAACTCATGGCTCATTATTCCTCCCCACCCCGTGCGACTGTATAGATACAGGAAATTGTTGGTATTTTCCCAAAATCATGCTCCTCCCTGCACCTTCCCCTGGTGTTCTGAGATGTCCTGCTTTATTACTCGGTTGACCAAATAGTTCCTAAACTTCCCTGAGTGCAGGGAACTGCCTTGATCATCATTTGTACACATAGGCTTTTACACAAATGTCTGGGGTATAGTTGATGCCACAACAAATAGTGCCCACCTACTATGTCCCAAATGTCATGGAGCTTATGTTATGGTGGACTCAATATTTACAGAATGAAAATAGATTCTGAATTATTTATAGAGGTTTACAAATTTACCAGACATCACAGAAAAAAAAAAAGGGACCAAGGCTATGTTTGATCAATGCTGGCTCCAAAGCTCCTTTTCTTCCTACACTAACCTATATACAACTTCTACACAAAGGTGCTTTGTCAAGAGACAACAATGAGATGGCAGCGACAGTTCCCCTCTAATACTTTGTAATGTTTTCTAGGTTATCATGGACTTCCTGGCTTTTCTAAGTAGTCTGTGCCTTCTCACTAGCTCATAAAACAGCAGTCTGAGGTTGTGTTCATCTAAATGCAAAACAGTTGGTTAATTAAACCAATTTAGCAAAACAAAAAAAAAAAAGAAAGAAAGAAAACAAAGAAACAGAGAAACAATTGAATTTCTTGTAAGGACACCACTTTTCTTTTTTTAAATAGTTGGCTTGGAATCAATGTGGGCACAGCCTTACACTCCAGAATGTTATTTCCTCCTTCCATTTGGACTTAATTTGAAAGTGTGGCTTTTCTTGTGCTTTGTTTACTCCAATCACACAAAAGATGAACTGTAGTTCACAAGGCAGACACCTCTGGAAGCCAAACAAGTAAAGCAAAGGAGTGGAGATGGTTCCGTGTGATGAATACAATGGCATACACGTGATAAATGGATGCTGTGGTGATTGTGAAGGGAAATGCAGGCTCTGTGGGTGGAGGGTGGCGATGAGTGAAGAAGTGGTTGACCACAAAGGAAGAAATAACAATTGTATTCTGGGGGACAGAACAGAGGAAGTAGAAGAATTTCAGCGGACACTCAGCTTCTGCTGGCTTCAGGATAAGGAAAAAACCCTCCTGGGGTGGCAAGGTGACCACAGCAATTGTCTTTACTTGGAGCCTGGGGAGGACGATAGCAACTCTGTGAGGAGCTTCCCCTACAGGTTGAGAAGAAGCAAAGGAATGGGTAGAAAAATCTACTTCTCAGTGGAGTGAGTTATGTAAGTGACTCATTCCGACACCTCCATTCAAGCCATTTGTCCCAGAGTCACAGACTTGGTAGTGACCAGTCAACCTCTGGGAGAAAACAGCCCCAGGACCAGGAAGTCATCCTTGTCCCCCATCACAGGGGCTGAGGAGTAGACTGAAAGTAGACTAGCTGCCACCCCGAGATTTCCTTTACCTCGAGGCAAGGCCCTAGAAATCTAAAAGGTGAAATGAAATATATACATGGTCTTACCAAAAAAAACACAAAAAACCCACCTTTTTTTCTTTTAGCTTAATGGTTTTTGGTTTTCCGATGCTTTCAATAAAAATGCCTAACTTTTTCCATTCTTTTAAATTTATAAAAAGCTGTTCAATCTTACTCAAAATAAGAGAAACAAGTTAAAATGGAAAAACGTACCGCTTTTTAATCTGAAAATCGAAGCATTGAACAAGCTGTGAGGAAACAGGCATCCCTATGTCCTGCTGCTCTGATATGTCAGTAGCAATGTTTACGAAGGGCGATGAGAGGCTATTGAAGTTTATTCTGCAAATGTGTTTACACATGTGAAAAACAACATTTGCATGAGGCTCTTCATTGCAGTATTCTTTGTGAATGAGCGATGGGAATCAATGTCTTGAGAGACGGGAATAAGCCCATCAAGAGGTTAAATGAGGTGTGGCACATCCATATGGTAAAATGTTATAAAGACATTAGAAAAAAAGATTCAATAATTTTTACTTTGACATTTAATATTCTAAGATATGTTGTTTTTGTGAACCAACTCAGTTTATGCTATCACTTGTATAACAAAGGAAGAACATATATTCATATATGTGTACGTTTCCAAAAGGACATGCAAGAAACTAACAAGTCATTACATATTTGGGAAGCAGGCATGGGACTTAGCAGATAAGGGACAAGTTTGGAAGGGAGAATTTTTCTTTTACTGAATATCTCTTTATTTTTTTATTTTGGAACCATATAAGCATATTGCTTATTCAAAAATTCAGTAAATTAATTTTAAAGAAAATAATAGAGTCCTAACTAACTCATTAGAACTAAGTACGTGTGTAGGGATCCTGTCACTGAAGCGTTGACGACATATGTTGACTTATCAGACTTCTTCCACCTTCTAGAATTTCTGGTCTATTGCAGTTCTGAACCATCAGGGCTGCAGTGTTCAAAAGAGATATTCTGTGATTAAGGGGGCCCCTACAGGACAAATCGAGAATTTTTTGTTACTTTGTTCGCTCTTAAACGCGGAAGAGGTTAGAACAGGCGGTTGGGAATTGCGACCCTAGGTTTCTCCTTGCTGTTGCCAGAAATAAGAGTTTTGAAAATTACTGACATAAGTTCTACAAACAAAGCCATTCTAGAGCGAGCAGGCTGGAATGGCAGTGTGCTCAGGAACGCAATATATGTACCTGGATTCTGACGCTCTCCCTGCCTCACCTTTAGGACTTTAAGCGAAGGGACCTGAACTCTTCAAGCCCTCGTTTCCTCACTTGTAAGATGTAGATAATGTTGCCATCCTTGTAAATGTATTGCTCACCAAAGTTTTCTTTTAAAAACTCAGCTACAATAGGTCAGTAGTGTTCAACCCTTAGGGCAAATCAATCACAGGTCCCCAAACTCCAAGAAGCTCTCTGCCAAAGACCACCTCAAACAACATAAAACTCTCTAGAGAAAAGAATCAGAATGGCCAGATTATGTCACCAAGGAACTCTAAGACATAATATGAATGATATTCTAGTTACCACTGTTGAGTTTCCGGTTGTCTATGTTTTCAATGGAATTTTTCTTATAGTTCTTTATCCTTTCACTGTTAGTAGTTTGTGATTGAGGGTGATTGCTATTATGATTTACTATAAATTGCTACAATGTTTTGAACATTTACTTGGAAAAACTTCAGAACTTTTTGTTAACCTTGGAATTGTGAGGTTATTAGCCTGAAGCTGCCTATCTAAGATAGAGGAACGCTGAGGGTTGGAGGAGGTGAGGGAAGAGAGAGGGGAAGAGAGAGGGAGAGAGATTGATTTTGAAATTCAAGAACATTCATGTCCAACTATGCGAATAATAAATTTCTTCTTTTTTGCTTCAGCCACTATGAGTTGGGTTTTCTAACCCTTGCAAATGAAAAAAATCTTTAACTAAATACACGGTGTCTTCAATAAATGAAAAGATACTTAACCGGATATACTTCACACTGACACACTGGTTCTCAACCTCCAGATGATAACTGGCTGTTAACTGGCTGTTGATAACTCACTATATGGACCAACTTATGGAGAATGAGGAATCATACTTTGTTGGTGGGAATGTGAAGATGATACAATCCACGTGCTAGGTAATTTGGAAATGCTTATCAAAATTACAGATGAATTTACCTTTTAGCTTAACAATTTTGCTTCTAAGATTTATTCTACAGCTAAACTTGTACATATAAAATGAAGAAATAGTTATTCATTACAGCATTGTTTGTAATGGTAAAACATTAATGTAAATGTCCATCAGTAAGTGTCTGAATAAATGAAAAATATGATCCATCATAGAAGAGAATATGTGAAGCTGTAAAAAAAATGAAGAATTTCTTTGTATGCTAACATGGACACATCTTCAGGGTAATATTGTTAAGAGAAACAATTTTAAGTGCAGGTATTTGTGTAAAACATTTGTATAAAAATGGGGGGGCAGAAAATGTCTTTTCATATTTGCTGGTATGTGTATGACTATCTCAGGAAAGATAGCAAAGCAGTTATCCACTGCGTAAGGACCCTGGAATATGGGATTTAGGAGATAAGATCGGGAGGGAGTTTTTTGACTGCATACCTTTTACTTTATTGTATTTTTTGGAACTACATAAACACTTTACAGATATTTTCAATGTGTACTTTTTAAAGAAAAATGCAATAACAACATAGTGAAGTTCCAGAATTCTAAATTATACGTGGGATGCCGTTGTTGAAATGTCAGCTGCATAAATTGAACAAACAGGCTTTCTACCATCTTCTAGAATTTCAGCTCCAGAGATCTGTGCTGCGCAGATTGAAAAGAGATATCCCAGGGCCATGGCGGCACCTAGAGGCCACACAGAGAATCTTCCATTTGTTTCTTTTTTTAATTTTTATTTTTCTGATAGCTGGCAGTAAGTCGAGGGTAGGGATGGGGCTTGGTTTTCCAGTGGAGTTCCTAAACAAAAGCATTTTGCTAATCCTTGGAGATTTACTGTCAGATATATCTGGGTACAAATACTGTCCCTATCATTTATTATCATGTAGCGTGTACTTATTTTTAAATTTTATTTTATTTTTAAATTATATTTCATTGTTTATGCTGTTGCAGTTGTCTCCACTTTTTCCTCCTTTTCGGGGGGACAGCATGGATGAAGCAGGAACACTTGCATATTTTATAAAAGCCATAGTTTCTTCACTTATAAACTATTGATAATTAATAATAATAATAATATCTACCTTATCATGATGTTACCTACTAATATTTTAAGTGAATTGTGTCGCCTAAGAAATACTAACGTTGCCCTCCACAGCGGACTGTGTTTGCTCAGTGCCTAAGGCACCCCAGGCCTCAAACCTGCGTCTATAGGAAGTGAGAGGCTGAATAAATGCCGCCCACAGCAGGGGCCGCGAGGGATGCCCTCCAGGGGCTTGGCGGCCCCCAGGTGAAGGGAGCCAGGAGGGAGGAAGGCAGGCTGAGTGAAAGGGAGAGAGATCAAAGAAAGGAAGCAGGATCTGAGGGTGCCCAGACCGGAAACTCTGGATTTATCCCTGACTTTTTCCATTGTAAAGGCAACAAATACCTTTTTCTAAAGCCAGATTGAGAGGTTTTATTTGTTTGTGACTGAAAGACCCCTAACCATTTCCAATGCTGCATATAAAAGTTGCTCAACCTCATTCTTAGTAAAAGTATGAATTAAAATGAGATATCATGTTCTATCCATTATTTTGACAAACAAATAAAATTAACATCGATCAGGCACAATGTTGGCTAAACTGTAGGGAAACATTTTATTGTACTGGTGAGAGTGAGAGTTAGAGATCCACAAAAAAGGCAAATGAAACATATTTATTAAATTGCAAATTCATGTAACCTTTGACTCAGCAATTATGCTTCTGTGTAATTCATCCCAGAGAGAGAGAGATATATATGCACACATGTGAAAGGAGGCATTGTTTGGAAGTACAAAAAACAGGAATCAACCTCAATGTTTATCACAAGAGAATTGGTTTCACTCACACAGTGGAGGTCTCTAAATCCTTTAAAAGAAGCAAGTTTTCTTAGGAACTGATAATGGAAAGCTCTGCGGAGAGAGAGAAAAAGGAACAGAAGGGTGTAAAGAGCTGACTACCGCTGGCATTCAAAACGGTGGGGGAAGGAATCTATGTTCGTATTTAGTTGCAAACGTATAAAAACCTCCAGAAAAAATAGACAAAAAATGAATTACTATCATATAAGTTGCACAGAGGAAATTGGTGGATAAGGGACAGGGACGGAGGGAGATTTTTCAAATAAGATTTTTTGGGGGTACCTTTTGATTTTTGAACCGTGGAACTGTATAACCTATTCCAAAATGACATAAAATTTCAGGAGAAAAGAGTCCTAACATACGTCGGAGCCGTGGAACTCTAAGTCCACGAGTGGGATTCGTCAGATTGAATTTCACACAGACCGGACGCCATCTTCTAGAAATTCCGATCTTTTCCAGCCCTGAGAGATCAGGCTGCCGCGCTGGAAATAGCCTTTGGTTACAGCGGCATCTACCGGACAAACAGAATATTTCACTTTGTTTCTTTGAGCTTTGGGAGTTTAGCGTGGCCTAGGCGAAGAGTGGTGATTTTTCCCATTAGAGTTGCTAGTTTTTGTGAACATAATTTTTCAGATAAGCATATTGGAAGAGCTAAACACCCCTGATTAATAGTGGCTTTATCACTCACACAGCGTTACTCTCCAATTCTGTGGTTTTAGCTAAAATAAAGGAACTTAACATTTCTGAGCCATAGTTTCTACTCTTGTAAAATGCGGACTATGTTATCTGTATTACAGGTTAATGCCTCACAGTGTTTTAAGAGACTAACTTGCTAGAGAAACCCCAAATCTGGCAAATAACAGCTTGTGATAGTTCAACCCTTAGACTAAGGAACCCTAAACGTCCCAAACCCATTCCAACAGGAAGAGGGCTGCTTCAGAGATGTAACGCAGAAGGAACCTCCTCCTCCATAGGCTGCAGCTCTTCGGGGCCATGGAAATACAGGGCAAAGGAGATCCTTCCAGAGAACAAACCAGAACAACCAGGTTGGCAAAGCAGCTCACATTACCTCCGGGTCCAGGACACTGCGCTCTTCCAGTCCTACGTGTCATGGACCAAAGACCACTTTACGAGGTTTTCCATGCTCTTCCTTACGAAAGGGAAGTTTCGTTGCAGTTATCCTGTTCTTTTGCTGTCCCTTCAGGTGTGTGTCACAGTTATACTGGAACCATATAGGTCGCGGGGCCACAAGGAACCACATCAGGACCTGACCAAGGAGACTGCACATCACTCAGTGCATCTCGAATTTGGAGCCATAACTAGATGAATCACTGTGTGGTCCCCCTCTAGGAAGAGGGTGAGTGCAGTTTTACAGCATGTCATTATGGCCTCATGACAGTCACGACCAGGGTGTTTATTAAGGACTATGTGAGAAGAGAGGGTATGTGCTTGGGTGTTGAGCTGGCAAAGCGGTGCATTCATTGTAGCAGCCAGTGCTCATCCAGTCCTTTCACGTAACTCCCTCTGATCTTTCACTGCACAGCCAGAATCCCCTCTCACCCAATCCACCTAGTTCGAGGAAATTTTGATGTTATCACACGACTCAGGCCTGACCAATCGGAACACTGCCTCCCTGTCCAATGCAGGTCAGTGAGAACTGGGGCAATTGCAGGCTGCCGGAGGACGAGGCCAAGACAGAAGGAAGCGGAAGCAAGAGGGGGAGAGCGAGCAAGTGAGCATGATACAGAACGAGAAAACGAAAGAGCAAGAAGGAGAAATCACAAGCCTTGGGGACATTTAAACCTTTGGATTTAAAGCCCATTGGAAATTCGACATCTACCTCCAGACTTTTTAGTCGTGAAAACATATATATCTTCTGGCAGATGCCATAGAATTGGACCTTCTATCACTTGCAATCAAAAGGATTCTAACTCAATCAGAAGGCTCTTAAGCCAAAAGATGCTTAAACTCACATATAAGACAAATAAACAATAAAACTGAGATGCTATTTTTTTTCCACTCTCAGAGTGATTGGCAAAAATCCAAAACACATCGTGTTGGCCAAGTTGTGGGGAAATAGACAATTTCATACATGGCTGGCAGGAACATAAGCTGATAGAAACCCTACGGAGAGCAACTTGGAAATGCCTAGAAATATCACAAATTCATGTATCCTCAAATACTTTTAGATATATTCATATGCACAAATGAACTATATAAAATGCTACTTATTTTAGCTTTTTTATAGCAAAATATTAACTTACATATTCATCAGTAGAGAACTGAGCTGATAAATTTCCATGCATCGATATGGTGGGAATAGTTTGAAGTTCAGAGAGAGAGAGAGAGAAAATTGTATCTACTGATATACAAAGATTTCCAAGATATAGTGCTCTATAAAATGTTTGGGATCGATTTTTAAAAATGTTATGGTACTCTACTGTGTAAAAGAAAAGAAGGTAGTTTAAAAAGTATTTCTTATATGTGAATAAAACATACTCTGGAAGTACAAAAACATGTAATAACATTGGTACCTTTTGGCATGGACTTAGTGACAAGGACATTTTTTTCACTATATTCTTTTTGTACTCTTTGGTTGTTAGTCATATAAAATACAGCACCTTTCAAAAATTAACTGAAATAAAGATGGAAGATGTCCTAACTAGTACCCAGGAGCTACAGAACAATAGAAATAGGCTATAGATGCTGGCACTGAACTGTATAAGTTGCATGAGCTGGTTTCTTGCATCTTCTAGAAAGTCTGGTCTCGTGTAGCTCTTAGAGAGCTGTGCTGGGAAGCTGGAAATATATGTTCTGTGATGAGGGTGGCCCCTGCAGGACAAAGTGAGAATATTTCTGTATTTTTTCTTTTTCTTTTTCTTTTTTTTCTGACAGAAAAATTTAACCTGGCACATCGGAGGGGCAGCGAGCATTAATTTCCCACTAGAGTTGCTACATATGAGCGTTTTGCTAATAATAATAAAGATATTATAAACAAAACTTGTATAAAGGGAAGCAGCAGGGTGCACAGAGGGGTAGAGATAGAGTCCTCTGTTTACAAATGTTGGCGTTGTCACTGCCCAGCTGTATGGCTTTAGGCAATGCCACTTATTATTTCTGAGCTGTAGAATCTACACTTACCTTCAGGCTTGTTGAATCCTCAGCCACTCTGGGGAGATTCACCGCCGGAGAAGCCTTAAACCCACCCAGCAGCAGCCTGCGGCCGCTCAGCCTCTGCACCAATCCCAGGCCCACAAACCTAGTCCTTCAGGCAATGAGATGCTAAACAGAGGCGATGCAAAGAAAGAATACTCTTGCCGAAGGCCCCCAAACCTTGGAGGATACAGAGAAGAGAAAACCTTCCAGGGTGGCCACATTGTATGATGCATGAGGTCACTTCACTGCAGGGTCGGGGGCCTTAGTAAGTGTTTGGGGTCAGAGACCACTGTGGTTATTTCCTGTCTTCCTATTTTCCAAGTGCAGGGTTTTATTTCAGTTGTCATTATTCCTCCTTATAAGTGTGTAACGTGAGTTACGGTTTTCACTGAATCATAGTTTGCTGGATTATGTGAAGCCACAGTAGGACCCAACCAAGAAGATTCTGGATTGGAGCCATAACTAGTCCATTTATGAATTTGGGTTGTTTATCTGGGATGTGGATGAGCAATTTTTATTGTGAGCAGTACAGCTGCCCCATATAGATACGGACATCTTTGAAGATACATGCATGGGTAGAAGGGTGCGTGGTCCTGTGACTCAGACCTGGACCAATGCCATTGGGGCGGCACATCTCCGTGTGTGTGGTGATGGCCAAGGACAGACACGGATACAAGTGAAGTCACTGAGAGTCAGGCCTTGGTCTGTGTGCTGAACTTGCAGCTGCGAGGATGAAAGCCAGGAGCTCCCTGGAGCCACTGCAAGAGACTAGGATAGAGCCAAAAAAAGGGGGTGGGGGCATTCTTGGAGTCCGCACCACAGTGTGTCTCTAGGTATGCCCACTGGCTTTTCTTTTATGTGACTCTTTTTGCTTTGTTGCTAAAATCAGATTAAGCTGAGTTTTCTACCACTTGTGTTGAATGAGCTCTTGTTGATTTATGTGGGAAGGTGTTATATCCCCTCATAAAAAAGAAATACATAACAAAACTACACAGAGATAACATTTCTTCACATACCATATTGACAAAATATCCAAATGTTTAATAGAAAATGGTTGGACAAACTGTGGAGTTAAAGTCATTTGCGAACAGGACTGGAGGGGATGCAAATTGCTACAGTCTTTAAGGGGGAAAAACTTGGAAATTCTATGAAAATTCTGTGAAATTCTATGAAAATGCATTTGTAATTTTGACCCAGAAAGTCTGTGCCTAAGTGCCAGAGAAAGTCCAATGTTCTGGTTTTTCTCTATTTCTCCACCCCATTTCAATTTCCGGTCCTTCCTGCCATGCCGTTTGGTCCAGGAGGCTGACCGTTAGCAAGTGCATGGTGCGGGCCCCCCTACCTTGTGACTTCTTTTAGGCTGGGTTAATGGAGGGGTGGGCCACAGAGGAGATTGGAAGGGAGAAGAGAGAGGTCCACATTTTTATTTTACTGACTCCTCCCTTGACAAGAGTGATTCTAGAAAAGAGTATGTTGCTCTCCTACCAATAACTAATGTCAAATGACCCCTTCAGTGGCTGTAGCCATCACCAGATTCTAATAGCCCCAATCCGGCCCCATTGTGCTGGCAGACCGAAGGCTGGTAGTAGATTCCTGCTGCAGCTAATTCCTCTATGCTCACCATCCCTTTTCAGTTCCCTTAGCCCTACCCATCTGTGATGGTTTTAACCTGACTGGGCCACAGGGTGCCCAAATATTGGGTCCAACATTATTCTGGGTGTTTCTGTGAAGGTGGTTTTGGATGAAATTAACATTTAATCAGTAGACCGAGTAAAACAGATTGTCCTTCCTAATGGGGGTGAGCCCGTGTAGAGCTGAAGGCCTGAGCAGAAAAAAAGCCTGACCCTCTCCCACAAGGAAGAGAGAATTCTCCTACCGAAGGTCTTCAAACTGGAAGGCCATCTCTTCCTCATTCTACAGAAGCTTCTTACCTTCAAACTCAGACTGGAACATTATGTCTGCAGCCTTTGGGTTCGCCAGCCTCCATAATCATGTGAGCCAATTTCTTATAATAAATATCTTTCTTTATATATACACAGAGTCCAGCAGAAGTAATGCCTGCTTGAGTGTGGTTGGTAGGGTAATAATATGGGTGTGATAATTTGTAGTTTTAATTTGAACATTTCACCTAAAATGTCATATGGTGTGCTTCAGTGTGATATTGTTATGTTACTGAATTACATGCTTATGATTTTATAACAAAAGATTCCATAATAAAAAAGAGGCATTATTTGTGCTGGATCCTTGTGTGTGTGTGTGTGTGTGTGTGTGTGTGTGTTTTGTTTTCCTGGAGAACTTTGACTGATACCTTATCCCTCTTAAAATATTTCCTTCATAAATTTTCTTCAGTTAAACTCCTTGAGTATACCATTTTTTTTTTTCCTGTGAGGGCCTTGACTTACACAGTAATTGGTATCAAGAATGGCCTAAGGAAACAAACTCTCCGAATGGGATTCTGGGATTCTGTTGCTCACATCTTTGAAGAGGGCACTGATGCCCTCTGCTGGTGGAAGTAGGACACTAGTAATCCATGGCATGTAGCAATATCATTACTCAAGTTATCACTGGTGTAGGGTGCAGAGCAAGTGGATGGCAAGACATGATCAGTTGAATATGGCTCTTAATTGCACTGGCTACATTGATTACAAATCATGGCCTGGCTCCTCCTAACTGCCTTGGAGAACTTACTAAAAGAGAAAAAATGTAAAGACCTGAACTTTCAACTTAGTCAAACTCACCAGGACTTCTGATCTATAGAGCTGTGAAATAATGAAGAGGTAATGTTTAAACTGCTAAGTTTGTGGTAACTTATGACAGCAATAGAAAACTAATATGTATTGTTGTTTTTATTATTATTAATAACTAATAATAAACAATGCGATTGGGATCGACCTAAATCTCTGTTAATAAATAGTTGTGCATTGATACAACAGAACGCTATGCAGTTGTTTAAAAAAAGTATAGAAGCTCTTTATGCATTGTTATAAAGGCTATATATATATTTATGTGAAACAAAGTACCGGATAGTCTGTATAATATGCTTCCATCTGTGTAATAAAAGTAGACAGTATTATTTTTTATATTGTATATATATATATATACATGTGTGTTAAAACTCTCTAGAATGATACAGGAGGCTAATAACTGTGGTTACTTCTTTTGAGGGGTCATAAACAAGACCTGGGCAGCTGGGAGCAACAGTGGGAGGTAGATTATTTATTATATACATTTTCATACTTTCTGACTTTTGGATCATCTAGTATTCTCTATTCAAAAGCTTAGAAATGCTTTTTTTTATGAAAGAAAAATACAGTGCTAATAAATAAATATATTGGAGCTATAAAACACACAAATGAGTTTACCAATGTCAACCCTCAGACACATAAATTGACTTATGTCTTCTAGAATTTCTGTTCTATCACAACTCTGAGAGATCAGGGCTGAAGAGTAAGAAAGAGATATTCTATGGCTATGGTGGCACATGCAGAACAAACTGAAAAGTTTTATATGTTGGTTTCAGTTTTTTCTTGAATGTTGAGTCCCCAGTGGAATAACTAAGCAGAAAAGGTATATATATATATTTTTTTTTAAAGATTTTATTTGTTTATTTTCAGAGAGAGAGGAAGGGAAGAGAAAGGGAGAGTAACATCAATGTGTGGTTGCCTCTTACACGCCCCCAATTGGTGACCTTGGCCCACAACCGATTCCTGGTGCCCTGACCAGGAATCGAACCAGCAACCCTTTGGTTCGCAGGCTGGTACTCAATCCACTGAGCCACACCAGCCAGGGCAGAAAAGTTTTAATAATGACCGATGAAATTGTAACCAAAGATATATTTACACAGATCACGCTGGGCAGGAAGAGCTGAGTAGTGAGATAAATGTAGGCTGCAGAGCCTCGTACACCGGGCTTCACATTTTCTTCATGTCAGTGAAGGTAAATGAACCTCAGCCTCCCTGAGTGTTAGTGTCTTTGTATGCACAAACCTGACCATTTTGCAGAGTTGGTGTAATATTAAAGAGACTGCATGAAGTGCACTGAATACAGAGCCCGGCACACTGTCATTTTTCAATAGCCACGAACCAGCCTATTCTTGCACTTCGAATGTCCTACAGTGTCCCTGCACTCACAAGGCTGCTGGCCTGTAAGACTCACCCTATTTCAGCACAACCCCCATCTTGCTGCATATTCAGCTCTTCTCAACTTCCCACAAGCAAGTTCCTCACATGGAACACAACTTCGCTTTCTTGAATCTCTTACTATCAAACCAGTACAGCCTCATCTCCCTACTCCTCACTCAGGACACTCATGCTTGGGGGCCATTTTTTAAGCTCTTGGTGTGTCTGTTTCATTTTTCAGGAAAAATATCAGCAATTATGTTTACGCATTTTTAAAATCTGACACTAACATGCACTTATCCACATAATGACATGACATTTTCTCCTCCGGGAATAGAATTAAGGTTGAGCTTGACCTTTCTTCACCTTTAGAACATAAAGGTCCTTCCAAGTCTCTGCCGGCCCTATGTATATATGCACAGCGGCACGCTTTCAGAGTGACAGGCTCCCAGTTGTGGCATGCTCCTGTAAGACTGAAGCAAATTAGAATTTGAGGTCAAGAGCTGCAAGAAATTAATTAGTAATTTCAAACCATGAATATATTTAAAAGGTTTGCACCTCAGCAAAAGGAATATTTCCCAGAGTAACAAACTAGACAGGTACAACTTTTTAAAATAATCTAATAAACATTAGAAAATAAACATAAAGTTATGTTTAAACCTAGAATAAACCCCTGCTCCCATGGTGTTTAGACCAATTCGAGAAGAGAAAATTAGACAATAAAAGGACGTGATGATTATGATTTGAAGTAGTGCCGGATCTAGACAAAATTAGGGAAAAACAAGGAAGAAAGAACTTTGTGTTTCCAAACAGATGGTGCTGCATGTCATAAATATCGTAGTGAGGATAATGACCCAGGGGGCTCTGGGCTGGTCAAATGACACTCTGATGGAAGGTTTCAGCAATCCAGATGACGGGAATTACAGAGAGACACTAGTCATGATTACTAGAAACCCTGTGCTGTGGTGGACATGAGATGAGCTCAACCACAGAATAATGAGCAATGTAACTTGGCAAATATAGTGGTAATACATAATATTTATAATTATAAACCGTTGCTAAAGAATTCAGACATCAAGGTGGAGAATTTAGGCTCTGCTTGGCTAGGTATGGATATCATGTTCCCAGATGCTCCTAAAGGTAAAAACAAAGAGGGGGTTGACATTCGGACACCGTAAAGGTCACAGGCTGGAGACGGTCATCACTGAAATGGGTATTTACAGGATGGAAAATGAGATGTCCCACCCCAAATAATAGTTTAAGGGCTAAACCATGGAAAGACTGTAGAAGAGCAAAACACTACTGATAAACCCAGGAGAGACAGCACGGGCATAACGCCTGCAGACAGAACAAACTGATGTTCAGACAAGTGTAGATGAGATACAGAGTAGAACATTTATAAGCCGGGATCTCCCGAGGGAAGAATTGTATTTATGAGAGCAACCAAAAGTTCAGGTGGGCTGTAATGATGTCCCAGGTGACATAAACACAGTTAGGACATAGACTACTGAAACATATGGAGAGGATTAATTTGCATACCAGAGTGGACCTGAGAGAAATAGGAAACAAGCCATGTCAATAAACCTATGAGAAAATAAAAGAAAAGGGAGACCTACAGTTTATTTGGACATGAAAACATATGGATGATACCGATCATAGGGACAGGCAGTCTTCATGAGACAGAAAAATAGACCACACTGGGATGAATGCCCATCATGCATTCCCGAACCAAAGACCCTGTCCACTTCGACAAAGAGAGAAAAGGAGTCGGTTGTCCCAATGAAAGGCACAGGGCAAAGCTGAGAGCAAGGATAAAGACAAAACCCAGAGCTCTAAACTAGAGAACTTCGCATTCTTTTATTGTCCTGGATCAGAAGATTTGCTCTGTGTTATCTATTAAAATGTAATTGAACAAAAAAATTAAGATTACTAGATACAGGATTATGAATATCAGTAATTTCAGGAAAAATGCCCAAGTATGCATAAAGGAAATAGAAACGTAAGATGTGGAACACTGGGAAGAACCACATCAGTAGGGGTCCTGGTAAAATGTGACCTAAAGGTCAGCTAGCTTGGTGCCTTACCAGAATTTATGAAGTATCCAAATTCTTATGAATCACTGGAACAGACGTAATAAAAAATTATAAGATATTGGAGAAAAAAAATCAGTGCATGTTTCTGTGGAAAAGGCCGAATTGGCACCAGTGACATTGTTCACATTGGGCTGTGAGGTGCTGTATCTTTATTCCCTTGGGTAAAGTTTAGTTTTTAGAAGTTTTATAGAGTTTATTTCATGTTTTTATTGTGGAAAAATTATTTTGACTTTGATTCAGTTCTTTAATGTAGATAGATGAGCTGTTTGGATTTTCTTTTTCTTCTCGAGTTACTTTTGGTAAGTAATATTTTTTCTAGAAATGTGCCCTTTTCATCTAGGTTTTCAAATTCATGGCCATACAAGTGTTACTGAGGTGGCTCAGTGGTTCCTTTTTGATCACTTTTTGGGATAATTAAGGACTCATAAGATGTTGTAAAAATAGTACAAAAATGTCCTGTGAACTCCTTACCCAACATCCCCCAATACTGACGTCTCATATAATCTTATAGTACAATATAAAAACCAGGGAACTGACACTGGCACAGGACTCGAAACAGACCTTACTTGGAGTCTACCAGTCTTTACTGCACTGATTGTGTGCATGTGCGTAGTTCTATGACATCGTATTGTTTGTATAGATTCATGTAGCTGCCATCACAATCAAGGCAAGGAACTAATTGTTTTATCATGACAAAGGTCATCCCTCATGGTACGCGCTGGTAATCATACCCCCTCACCCACCTAACTTCTAACCTGTAACAACCACTGACCTGTTCTCCATCTCAAAAAGTTTGTCATTTCAATGTTCTATAAATGGAATCATCTGGTAGGTAACCCTTTGTTTGATATTGGCTTTTCTCACTCAGCGTAGATAATGATATTGAACATCTGTTTATACAACCCTTATTTACAGTCCTTATTTTCTTTTAGGTTTAGTGTCTGTTTTAGTCTTTTGCCCTTTTTCTAATTGGGTTGTTAGTGGTTTTACTGTTAAACTTAGAATGTTCTTCGTATCTTTCAGATACCAGGTTTTTGTCAGATATGCGATCTGCTAATATGCTTTCCCAGCCTGTGGTTTTCATTTTAACCTCTTAACAGGGTGTTTAACAGAGCGAAAGTTTTTAATTTTGATGAAGTCCAATTTATTAATTTTATTTATGGATTGTACTTCTGGCATTGTATCTAAGAACCCTTTGCTTAGCTCTAGGTAATAAAATATCTTCCCACATTTTACTATAAATGTATTATAGTTTCACATTTTACATGTAGATTTATGTTCCAATTTTGAGTTAATTTTTGTGTAAGGTGCGAGGTTTATGTCAAAGTTGATATTGTTCTCCTCTAAATGTCCAATTGTTCCAGCACCATCTGTTGAAAATACTCTTTCTCTCAGTGAATTGCTTTTGAATCTTTGTTGAAAATCTGTCGACCATAGTTGTGTGAGTTTATTTCTATGTTTTCTCTCCTGTTCCAATGACTTATGTGTCTGTCTATACCTCTATAAACTTGTCTTGATTATGTTAGCTATTTGCACCAAATCTAGAAATAAATTTAAGAATAATTGACAATTTACTATGTTGAGGTTTCTGATTTATAAGCATAATGTGTGTCTCCATTTTATTGATGCTTCTTTTATTTATTTCATCTGCATTTTGTACTTTGCAACATACAGTCCTGGACCTGGAAATCTTTTGTTAGGCTTATGCCTACATTTCATTTTTTAAAAGATTTTAATAGGTTTTATTTTTTTAATTTTGACTTCCAATTGTTCATATTTAGTATATAGAAATATGATTGAATTTTGGATATTGACCGTGTATTTTTTGATCCTGCTAGAAACTCACTTAGTTCTAGGGGGCGGGAGTTTTTTATATGGACCAGGGCTCTCCAAACTAACCTGTGTGTGTGACAAATTCAGCCCATTGTCTGTTTTTGTAAATAAATATTTTAAGAACATACCAATTTGTTTATGTTTGCCTATGGCTGTGTTCAAGCTATAATAACCAAGTTGAATAGTTGTGACAGAGACCACATTGCCTACAAAACTGAAAATGTTTGCTATCTAGCCCCTTCCAGAGGAATTTGCTAACATCTGATGTAGATAATCATGTCAAATACAAATAGGGATCATTTCATTTCTCCCTTTACTGTTTGCATGCCTTTGATATCATTTTCTTCCTTATTGCACCGCCAGGGAAGTTCAGGCATGGAGCTGGAACTTTCATTCTTGTTATCCTGTAATGAACCCCCTCCAACAAGGTGTCAGTGCACATTCAAGGATGTCTGGACTTCCACTCCCACCTGGGAGTGAGAGGGCGCCCTTTCCCTCCTAATGGAGAGTTAGAACGGTCACACTGCCCCATAGTAACAAGGCCAATTTCTC